>SNQN01003995.1:0-39643 GCA_008642245.1 Bassia scoparia
TTGGGAACCCAATTCCATGAATCGGGACATGGAAATTGTAGGGTTATTTCTGCTTTAATTATAGCTCTAACTTTAGTGGGATTGAGCGTAACATTCAGAAGWCTAGAATTCCATTCTCGATCATGGATTAATTCARGTACTAGAACATGCGATTGCTCCTCGGCATTGCAGTGTGATACAACTTTGAAATTTGGGAGCTTTGCAATCCATGGATCTTTCCATATATCAATACTACAACTAAACGTCGTGCACTTTTTTCAAGAATACTTCTCACCGATCGAGCAAATGGATTTCCAAGTATAGCTAGCAATGGGACTAACCGTATGATTAATTAAGGAGATTCGTACTTGGAAAATACTTACCCTTTAACACACGAGCAACGAGCGAGTCAAGTTTGTCCAAAATCCTCTAGTCTCACTTTGCGAGCATGGCTATGTTAAAAGCTATCAGGTTTCGAAACCTAAACCCCCTTCTTTTTTTGATACATATAATTTTTTCCAACCAACCCAATGAWTTTTCCTTTCCTCCGTATGTTGACCCCAAAAGAATCCTCTGCACAATTTTTCAATTTCATTCAAGATGCTTGCAGGAATTAAGAAACATTGCATGGTGTTGACAGGCTTATCGCGTATCTATCAAAATATAACCTATTAAAACTAACTGATGTAGCTAGTGGTAACGAGGTCGAATCCACAAAGAAACAACAATTAATTATTAACTAATTAAAAGCATTTAGATCATTAAAAGGGTCTTTGATTGATTATATAAGCTACCACTGATGAAAGTAACGAATTTAATACAAATAAACTATAATTAACTAAAGTCTAGGGCTATGGTTCACTATAACAGCAAATCAACAGTAGTTGGGTATCAACAATTCACAATAAAGCACAATCGAACAGGATCAAAGTTCTCTCGAATCGAATGAACCATAGACCTACTCCTAACCGTATCTCTTAACCTAGGATAGTCTCGTTCTATCTATTGACGTAGATCTTGTATTAAGTTTCAATCGCTAGATCTAGAAACTCGTGACTAATCTAATTACGCAATCAAGTCGTGCACTACCTAATTGAATAACATGAAGAACAATCAAATAGGAATTCGATAAATTGCKAAATTAAGAATTGAATCAAACCCAAAACATGCTAATTAAATTGTTATAAATCCCCAATTGCCCCAAAAAGGAAACTARTCAAGCATAATGCAATTAAACCTAATAAAAGCAATTGGGAAAAACATAATTAAACTAATWGCAAAGAATAAAGGAGATTAGAGATTATAATACCYYAATCGCAAAAATTGAAGAACTAATGATGAACTAATGATTAATTGAATTAAATTTAAACTTAAACTAGGGTTTTTAATAATTCTGAAAATAATAATATGAAGTCAGGATTCCTCCCCCTTATATATAACCTAACCTAAGATAGAAGAGCTCGCTAATTACAATTATATCCCCATGATTAAAAGCCAACGAACAAATAACGATCGGCCCAAATTTCGAGCTTAAACCGACCTGTTCAATCTAAATCGATCGGTTTATACACTGTCGCGGCAGTTTCACTGGTCCATTTTTCGAGATCTATAACTTGAGTTTTGGACGTCCAATATAGGCATATGACCTATCATTTCAAAGCTCTTTAAGTCTAAATTCCAACCCAATTATAATTTCATCAATTCGATGTTCCAAATGTGAGTTATGGCCAAAAGAGTAGACATGTGTCAATATTGATACTTAGCGACAATCATATTCGTTTGTCGTTTCAATCCAAGCTCCATGCTATTTCTCCTAACACTCCGTAGTGCTCTAAAACATCTCAAGATCGCTCCAAAAGTATGAATAGAAATGGAAACTGATCGAAACACTAAACAAACAATATTATTAGAAAAGAGGGCGTTAAGAAGGTAATAAACCATGCAAATCGACAAGAGAATGATAGGAAAACTATGTATTAATCGACATACACATCAAGCGTACACGAGACCCGCTTGAACCACAGTTTTGATCAATATTTCCCTTCTCGCTTGCGATAAGAACCCCTTTTTCCACCCTTTAAGTTTTTTCAAGACTCGTTCCTGAATTGTTTGAAAAATCACTTTTTTTAACTACCTACYTATGTTGGTAGTCCTAAATATTTCTCATGTCTTTCAATTGCCTTAAAAGATAACTCCGTCTGAAGGATTTGTTTCTTTTGTGGATCAATATTTCGGCTAAAAGACACTTTGAATTTTCCATGTTCAGTTTTTGCCCTGAAGCAGCCTCATAAGTAGATAGGATTTCCAACACATTCTCAACTTCTTTGTCATTAGCCCGAACAAATAGCATGCTATCATCTGCAAAAAAAAAAAAGAGAAATAGGAGGCACTCTTTTTCAATTTTCAAGCCATGAATATCCGTCTTTGCTTTTGCATATCGCAATAAAGTAGAAAAATCTTCTGCGCATATGATGGAGAGGAAAGGAGATAATAGATCGCCTTGTCGTAATCCCCTGGAAGGCTTAGGCCATATGTGTTTGGCAACAAGCTTATTCATGAGCTTTTACAGGTTTGATCCCATTATTAGAGTTTTGACTAGTCAAAACTCTAATATGGGTGTTTGATGGGGAGAGTATTAAAGCCTAAAACTTTGTTTTTTAAAACGCTACTATTAGCAACTTTTTCATTCAGAGTTTTGTTAAACCAAATTCTTAACTCAATTAATTATTGTTAATTAACTATTTAATTTAATTGATATTCTTTAACTCATATCAGACTCAATCACCAATTAAACATCCATCTCCTTGACCTAACAACCACCACTGGCACCGACGCTCGCCGATCAGCCGGCCGGCTCACTAGAGCACCCAACAGCCAACTGACTCATCGGAGCACCAAACAACGAAACCACCGTCGATTCCTCCCACCTCTATCATCAATTTCTTTGAAAAATTAAATAAAAACAAAAGGAAAAATTAAAGCAAATAAACAACAACAAAATAAATCCACGAACCATCCTAAAACATGCAATCAAATCTTGTAGATGTAACGGGTTAGTTCGCATTTGTGTGGACGGTGGTGGTGACGGTAAGTGGCAGTGGTGGGGGAGAGAGAAAGGTCATGGGCGTGGTGGAATTTGAGTCTAGGAGATGGCTTGAGAGATTGTGGTGGTTGCTATTGTTGTGGCGTTGGTGGAGGAGAGAAAAAGGAAAGGGAGGTGAGTAATGACGAAGAAGAGGTAGTGGGTGAGATGATGCTGAGAGAAGCTAGAAAGGGAAGGTAGTGACAGGGATGGTCAACAGATCGGATGTCTGGCCGGATCTACTGGATCAGATCAGATCGTTTTTGATGTGAAGGATCCAGATTGATCCGTATATTCGGATTATTTTTTCTTAGGACATATCCATCTCATCGCGGATCGTTAGGATACGGGATCTTAAACGAAGTCCAAAACGATCATAGTGATCATTGCAAATTTTACTTTATTTGAATTTGCCAAAATATTTAATAAATTCAACTTCCAATATTTTCTTTGGGTCATACTAAATAATAAACATAATCCACAAAGTCAACAATTAAGATTATCTAGCATTCTAACATATTGGAGTATTAGTAGAGTAATTGTCTATGGATATGTTTAGAATGTATATTGTATGAAATAGATTTTCGTGAGATTAATGGTTAGTTGTTGTTAATTAAGCATCCATGCACGAACTAATGGAGTATTAGTAATCATTTTGTCCTATATATGAATCATGTGATAGTTCTGACTATGGTATGTTTTAGATTTCCTGGTAATAGAACCAGAAAATACATAATATACTGAGCAGTAAAATAATAATAATATAATAATAATAAATTAATATAATATATATAATATATATAATAATAATAATATATATAAATATATAATAATAATAATATAATGAATAATATAAAATAAATAATAATATAAAATAATAATAAATTAATAATAATATAATATAATATAATAGAAAGAAAAGAAGAGAAGAAGAAGGAGGAAGAGAAGAAGAAGAACACACATAATATAAGAAAAGAGAAGAGCACAATTTAAAGAAATTAACGATAGAGAAAAAAAAACCAGATTGACTCGCTTTGCTGCGTATTGGCTGGTTGGACTCGTGCAGTCGTCGTGGCCTATTACTGCTGCTGAGTTGGCTACACGCGCATCCGGGTGACGGGTCGACTGGTTGCGCGCCGCTAGCTGTCAAGCATGATGATGCGCGCAGCTGCTTCCTCGTTGGAACTAAGGAGTTGAGAAGTGGTCGAGGAGGAAGTGAGAATCTGAGAATGTGAGAATGTTTTAGAGTTAGGGTTTTGAAATGTTTTGATTTTTGAAATGTTGTTTTGAGATGTAATAAATGTAAAGTATGTGTGTTATGTCATATGTCAGTAAAGTTGTCAAGGTGTGAGATTAGAGATTAGTAGGGGTATGTGTAAAAGAGTAATTGTGGGTTGTTGTTTTTATTTTAAATATCTAATATTAAATAATTAAAAATAGAAATACTCTTCCATTATATCTACTCGCACCTACTTTCATTATTTGCGGATCAGAAGGGTTTTTTGTTGTGTAATTATTGAGGGAAGGATAGTTGATAAAGTTGGTGGGAGTATAGGAGGTGTGTTTATTGTGTTATATCCTTTGTTCCACTCATGTTGGGAAAAACAATAGGTAAATGGTCATTTTCACAAAAAATAAATTGCAAAAGGGATAAGAGTGGTGCAGGTAGTATTCGCAATTTCCCAATCCAACCGTGGAGTAATACATTTATAGGAGGGAAGTAATTTATTATTTTTAAAAAAAGGTAATCGGATCCGATCGTATCCGTTTTTCTGGGTGGATCCGTATCAGACCGGATCGTTCGGGTCCAGACATTTAGTGATCCATATTCGTAAAACGATACGGACTGCGGATTTGGGGGCGATTCCAGGACATTGCTAACTCTATATGTGAATAATGTGAAGATTGTGAGTTGAGGAAGAGAAGTTAAGGGATGAATTAGTTATTTTTAAAATATAAAGATTGGTTATAATTATTAATTCAACTTAAATATTTATCAACTTTTTATAAACACTATTGTACCAATAATTATATACAGCAGTCAAATCCAAAATCAACTCCGATAACACAAAAGTTAAACTTAATTTGCAATTCAAATTTATCTGCTAAAATTCTAACTCTAAGTGCTAAACAAGGCTTAAAATAAAAATGTATTCGGTAGAAAACGCAAATTTAATGGTCTATGTAAGTTTTTTATATTTATAAAAAAACTACTAATTGTAATAGAGTTTGTTTACGTCCTTTAATTTCGAAGCGCAAAGCTTGGAATTTTATAAATTTAATTGGCAAAAACAGAAAGCTCAAGCTGCTGAAATACTTATTTTTAATAAACGATACTAGGGTTTACGCGATTACGTCATCATTCAATACTTCATATCATTTCCATAGGTTCTTCGTATTTTCTAATCCTCTTTTGATTAGCAATCGTATTAAATTTAGCGTTAATAATCGTTAACGCATGTTTAACTGTTCGATTTTCGTTAATGATGCATTATTTCGATTCTTTGCCTTTAATTATGCATGTTTCTGAACTGGTATGATTAATTAGCCTAGAATTAATTGCAATTTTGATCTCTTTAGAATATTTTCCTGCATTGTATTTGGATTTCAGAAAAAATGGCGTTGCTTGGCGTTACAGATGAATGTGATCTTGCTTTTGGTTTGTATCGAATTGCGAAAGAGGTCAGCTTGATGGATTCGCCTGATAATGCTTTGATATATTGCTTCGAGCCTAAGTAATTCCTTATTAAAGCTTGCTTTAATCGAAGTTTTATCTTTGTTCACATGATTATCTGGAATTTTAATTTGTAAATTTAGTATGATGACATCAAGTCTGGAACTATGTGGAATTTGAGCAAAATTAATCTGTTTTCATCTGTTTGTTGATTGTGCAATTTCATTGTATTCTATTGTTGAATTTGTGCTGCCTATGAATTTTTTTATCAGGTACGCTGCCTTTGGAGTCCTCGTCTGTGGAAACTGTCATTGGTGTCTCCACAGCACGGGACTTTCCTGCTGCTCCGTTGCTTGCTGAGATGTTTAAAGTTACGAAGCCAGATGGAAAAATTCTTATTAATTTGACTAACCTTGCTGCTGATCTACCATCGGATAATGTAATCGATTGTGCAATTTCTTTATTTAAGATAACGATAGCTTGTGATTTTATTCGTCTCTTCATATCAATTTGTTCCCCTTAAAACTGTTTTGGCAATCTGCAGATTCTTTCTTCTCTAGAGCGGAAGATACTTGTAGCAGGATTCGTGGAACCTGAAGCTGTCCGGCAGCAACCAGATGCGTTTGCAGGAGTTAACTCAATACAAGTTAGTGATCTACCTATTGGTGCATTTTTTCATAGTGTTTATGTGACCTCCAAATCAATCTGAAAGTAATGTTAGAGCTCCCTATGAGATTTTCTCGATATTGGTCATCATAGTGAATGGAAAATGTGTCGTATAGGTGACACATAAGTACATAACTGGCTACATGTACAAGATATCCAATACATGCAGTTACCATGCTATAACACATGCTTCTTTGAGATATTCTTGATTACCTCTTTCTTATATATTTGAACATGGGTTAGCGTTGGGTGTTAGGATGAATTATTTGAACTTCAGAGTTCTTTCAACTATTTCAAGTTCAATCAACATTTGCAATAACTAAGAGAGATGTTGAAATGGGATGTAATTTGTCAATACTATTTTAAATTGATTATGGAGACATTTTACGATTTCAGATTCACTTCTTGCTCTTTCCATTGACATCATGAGGGTCCATATTGTTGATAGCACATAGATCTCTGTTGTCAAGACTTTTATTCTCATGCCACAATTGTTACTCATAATGCTTTTTGGTGCTTTATATTGTCACTGCCCGTCTTTCTGCAAAACCCTTAAAATTGTATGGCTGGAGCGGATAGAAACCTTGTATTGGCCTCAGTGTTTGTGATTTTCAAACCATCACATATGAGTATTTGCACTGGAACATAAACCCCCTGTTTAGGTCATGCTTGGCATGGGGGTAATGTATTAGGGGTGATAAAAGTCAAACTTTAGAAAATTAAGAAGAAAACATGTTAGCTAAGATGGTGATAGAGGAATAATTACATTATTATTATTTTTGACTAAAAAAGGGAGAGATGGAGTAATTATTACCCTAATATGAGGGTAACAATTACCTTTATCTTAGTGTGGAGGAGGGTAACTATCTCCCCCCAAATGAGGGTAATAGTTCCCCTTTTCCTCCCACCACCGCCATTTTATCCTCTCCACCACCACTTCATCCCAATATTTTTACCTCTAAACACCTTTGTTTTCTCAAGTTTGACTTGTATTACCCCCTTAATACATTACCCCTACCAAGCGTGGCCTTAGTGTTTAAATGTGAAAATTTACAATGGCCAAATGGTTCTGCTAATTTCATCAAGAGCTAGAGGCTATTGCTTGTGAATGACCCTTTTTATGTCCCTACTTTGATATCTATAATGTGAATTGTTCCATTCCCTTGTGTCCAAATAATTTAGCATTCTCTACATTTTGATGTGATTGGCCAGTTTACTGTAACATGCTCCCAAGAAAATGATACGGCTGTTCCTTTGATAACTCTTATAGCCATTGGCAAAACATAAGGAAGTCCTTGGAATTGTATGAAGTTGAGTAGCAAACTACATTGAGATGAGTTTGTACATATGTAGGAGTAGAAAGAGTTGAACCTTGTATAAAAAAAATATGAGAACAAATAGGATGTATTTTTGATGGGAAGCAGGTTCTACTTTTGTGGACCTGTTCTTCAATGACTATCTATTAAGCAGGTACACAACAACTCGTCAGTGTTTTACATGTCTGATCTTTTCTTTCNAAATTTGGTAAATTTAGTCATGAATGACATCAAGTCTGGAACTACGTGGAATTTGAGCAAAATTAATCTGTTTTCATCTCTTTGTTGATTGTGCAATTTCTTTGTATTCTATCATTGAATTTGTGCTGCCTATGAATTTTTTTATCAGGTACGCTGCCTTTGGAGTCCTCGTCTGTGGAAACTGTCATTGGTGTCTCCACAGCACGGGACTTTCCTGCTGCTCCGCTGCTTGCTGAGATGTTTAAAGTTACAAAGCCAGATGGAAAAATTCTTATTAATTTGACTAACCTTGCTGCTGATCTACCATCGGATAATGTAATCGATTGTACAATTTCTTTATTTAAGTTAACGATAGCTTGTGATTTTATTCGTCTCTTCATATCAATTTGTTCCCRTTAAAACTGTTTTGGCGATCTGCAGATTCTTTCTTCTCTGGAGCGGAAGATACTTGTAGCAGGATTCGTGGAACCTGAAGCTGTCCGGCAGCAACCAGACGCTTTTGCAGGAGTTAACTCAATACAAGTTAGTGATCTACCTGTTGGTGCATTTTTTTCATAGTGTTTAAGTGACCTCCAAATCAATCTGAAAGTTATGTTAGAGCTCCCTATGAGATTTTCTTGATATTGGTCATCAAAGTGAATGGAAAATATGTCGTWTYGATGACACATAAGTACATAACTGGCTACATGTACAATGATATCCAATACATGTAGTTACCATGCTATAACACATGCTTCTTTGAGATATTCTTTGATTACCTCTTTCTTATATATTTGAACATGGGTTAGCGTTGGGTGTTAGGATGAATTATTGAATTATTTGAACTTCAGAGTTCTTTCAACTATTTCAAGTTCAATCAATATTTGCAATAACTTGTAGAGATGTTGAAATGGGATGTAATTTGTCAATACTATTTTAAATTGATTATGGAGACATTTTACGATTTCAGATTCATTTCTTGCTCTTTCCATTGACATTATGAGGGCCCATAATGTTGATAGCACAAAGATCTCTGTTGTCAAGACTTTTATTCTCATGCCACAATTGTTACTCATAATGCTTTTGGTGCTTTATACTCTCACTGCCCGTCTTTCTGCAAAACCCTTAAAATTGTATGGCTGYAGTGGATAGAAACCTTGTATTGGCCTCAGTGTTAGAGATTTTCAAACCATCACATATYAGTATTTGCACTGGAACATAAACGTGTTTAGGTCATGCTTGGCACGGGGGTAATGTATTAAGGGGTAATAAAAGTCAAACTTTAGAAAATTAAGAAGAAAACATGTTAGCTAAGATGGTGATAGAGGAATAATTACATTATTATTTTTTGACTAAAAAAGGGAGAGATGGAGTAATTATTACCCTAATATGAGGGTAACAATTACCTTTACCTTAGTGTGGAAGAGGGTAACTATTTCCCCCAAAATGAGGGTAATAGTTCCCCTTTTCTTCCCACCACCACTTCATCCCAATATTTTTACCTCTAAACACCTTTGTTTTCTCAAGTTTGACTTATATTACCCCCTTCATACATTACCCCTACCAAGCGTGGCCTTAGTGTTTAAATGTGAAAATTTACAATGGCCAAATGGTTCTGCTAATTTCATCAAGAACTAGAGGCTATTGCTTGTGAATGACCCTTTTTATGTCCCTCCTTTGATATCTYTAATGTGAATTGTTCAATTCCCTCGTGTCCAAATAATTTAGCATTCTCTACATTTTGATGTGATTGCCAGTTTACTGTAACATGCTCCCAAGAAAATGATACAGCTGTTCATTTGATAACTCTTATAGCCATTGGCAAAACATAAGGAAGTCCTTGGAATTGTATGAAGTTGAGTAGCAAACTACATTGAGATGAATTATTGAACATATGTAGAGTAGAAAGAGTTGAACCTTGTATAAAAAAATTGAGAACAAATAGGATGTATTTTTGATGGGAAGCAGGTTTACTTTTGTGGACCTGTTCTTCAATGATATCTATTAAGCAGGTACACAACATCGTCAGTGTTTTACATGTCTGATCTTTTCTTTCTCTGCCCTTTTCTTTTACTGGCATTGGCCATTTGGGATGTTAGAATGGGATGTTATGTTCACTACTTTAGGTCTGTAGTGGTCCCAGTTTTCAGTGTGCAACTTTTTTCCCTCCAGGGAAAGAATCTGTCCTTTAAACAGGAAGACTGTTGATTTGTATGCTGTTTGTAGAAGGATTCGTATTTTCTTTAAAAAAATTTCTGATCGATAGTGAGTCTTTTCACAGGTTAAAGCGCGCAAACCATCTTGGAAATTGGATCATCCTTTTCACTGAAAGCACCAAAAGTTTTACAAAGGTTCAGTTAGATGATGATATGGATTTGATTGATGAGGATACTCTGTTGACCGAGGAAGATCTGAAGAAACCAGAGCTTCCTTTGGTAAGAGCTTGGGATGTAATTGAAATGTTTCCCCCTGATTTGTTATTTTGTGGAGTTATTTCTCAGTGTGTCTGCTTCTTGATCCAAATTATCACTGCAGTGGGGATTGTGAAGTTGGAAGCACAAGGAAGCTTGCAAGCACTGTACTTGTGGAAGGGCTGAGGAGAGGAAAAAGTTGAGAAACTGGGGTTAACAATGGATCAGCTGGATAATCTCAGTCTGCTTGTGGCATGTACGTGTAGTAACATGGTGTTATACATATTACAGATTTTTTTTAATAAGATGGCTTTAACATGTTTTATGTACGGTCTAGGAATCCTTTATATTTATTACCGTACTTTTCTTTTGTTATCTATTGTTTCCTGTGTTTGGAATCTCTTTGATTGGACTTTTTAATACTGCAGTGTGGACTAGGGATGCTTTTAGGTGTAGCACATGCCATACAAAGTCTTCCTCCATTCAAACTTGGGGAAAAGGTACTCTTCTTTCTGCACATTTTGCGTTCTTAACTTTATGTTAAACATGAGCTGCTTGACTGTTGGACACACTCTAGGAACAAATTTTAGAGACTAAATGGAAAGTCGTGAATGCTGTCGAAAGTCAAGACTTTATATTCCAAAATATTCTCTATTCTAGTATTCTTCATCTCATCGTGTTTATGGTGGTTTGTAGATGGATTGGTTGAATTCTCAGCTTTGGTTATAGTTTCTTTATGCTCCACCAGTTCATTACTTCATCCATATAAATTAGTATCTGGTCCTGAAAAAGAAATCTATATTTGGATTACTTTGAAGAGGAGCTTCAATGATATTATGGCATAGATGTTTGGTGCCTGAGCAATAGAATGTCATTTGTGACAAAGCAGTTCTGAGTGGTGCAACCTTCTTTTTCCATACAAGTGGTACACTTGGGAAATTTGTTATCAAACACAATGAAGGTTACGTGTTCTGGTTTTTGGAGATTTACAATGTCAGAAGTTCTGAAGAGTCTTGGGGGATGCATCCATTATTTTTCTGGCCTAAGTTAAAACTAGATAATCCCGAACATATGCTCGGTTTTCAATAAAATATAATTTACTCAAAACAAAATTAATATGGAGTATTTGATATTTTAATTATCATTATTTAAAAATAAGGTTTTATTTTGACAAAAAATATTTTTAAGAATTATTATGATTAATAATATATAAAATTTTACTAAAAAAGCACAATTATTAACCTTCATTAAATGTCTTTTTACTTTAGTTATGCAAAATTAATAGTGTGTTTGGAGGGAAATTTAGGAGGGAAATTTTGGGAGGTGGGGATTGCTTTAGTAGTAGTATATAGATATAGATGTGCTCAACACCCTTTGACTTTTCACAACCTCTCTCTGTAGTTAAAATGTTGCTAAACTTAGGTAGCTTATGGTTATAGTTGTTTATGGTTCATCTTTTGGACATTTCCCACTTTTTTCTGTCTCTTCAACATCGTGTGTACTCTGGATTGCTAGCAGTCTCTTCCATGCGCCTGTTTGATAGAAGAAATATCACTCCTATAATTTGCAATGCTCATAAAGTTTCACTTCTTATAAAACCAAAAATTTTGTGGTTGTGTGTAGAGTTCTAATTTCATGATGAGTTTCACTTACCTATGGCTATGGCTATAGCTATAGGTCCAGGTAAAAAAATTTCCCAACAGTGGAAAAATGAACTTTTTTAAGATAAAAGTCAGTATTCGTGATTTCAATCCCTTTTGTTTTAGATCTATCAGTCCATCTTGTTTTTAGGTCACTTCTTAGGATTCAACTATAGTTATATTTGCCTGCCTTTGTTGGCTTTTACATGCAATGGTTTTGCTTCTGAGTTTTCTGACCAGTTTGGTAAATTCAATATGGTCTAAAACGTAGCAATGACAAATGTATGGTTTTTTTTATACAAGATTTGTTCATATAAGACATATCATGAATTCATGATGAACATAAGCTTTGTGAGTCGAAATTCAGATTTTTAATACGAAGTACGAAGTAAATTATTTCTTAGATTCTTAGTGTCTAGGCAGTTTTATCTCTTTATTTTTAAGCTTCTGCTGTT
The DNA here is from genome assembly GCA_008642245.1 of Bassia scoparia. Taxonomy (NCBI): domain Eukaryota; kingdom Viridiplantae; phylum Streptophyta; class Magnoliopsida; order Caryophyllales; family Amaranthaceae; genus Bassia; species Bassia scoparia. Next base: position 12,404 of record SNQN01003995.1, read on the forward strand.
TTGCGTTCTCTGTTTATACGTTCATCTACATGACTACTCTAATGAATTGTGCTGGAACTTTCAATGTTGCAGGTTTCTTTGTCAGATAATTTCCTCGATGCAGATATWTAGACAAGGAGCAGCATTCAGTTCAGCTGCAAATTTTGGGTTCTGTTTGTTTTCAGCGTCAAAAGATCATAGAAGATGTAATTAGCTGTCACATTGTGTTTCCTGATTTAGTTTTTGTTATGTAATTTGTGAACCAGGCAAACTAAGTGAAATCGACAGTTTCGTGAAACTGAATATTCATATCCGATTCCGATGATCTAGCCTTGAGGTTGCCTCTATTCCCTTTGTTATAATTTTCATTACAGTCATACAGGGTTTAGAAGAAAGATTGGTTTGTAGTGACTGGATTATTGTGGCTGTTGATGGTTGAACAGCTCTTAATGGTGTTATTTAACAGAGTTAACTCTACTGTAATGTCCTGTTATACTGAGTTTAGCAAGAGTTCTTTGTAGCGGCCGAATAATTGAGATTGGTTTAGAACTGCCATCAATTATGCCAATTTACGCTACTGTAATATATAGGAGAAGTTGAACATATATTATGCATTCGTTTCTCATTGAACGCAATCAATTTTATCTTTGGTTCAAACGATGTCTAAATTGTTACACTGTCATCTGTATCGACATCTTTCATTTGCCATGTGAATAATAGCCGTGCACCATTCTATTCATCCTGCTATTAGCCTCAATAGGGGMGAAAAAGTGTTTCCGAAACCCGTGTAATACAATCAAACGTTTTAAGTTAAGCATCCAAAAATGACACACAAGTACGAGACAGCCTAACAACCAGATAATGATACATGTTTACAACCTACGTTTGCTGAGAAAGGAGGACAAGAAGCCCTTGCGGTCCTACTAAGATCTCATTTAAGAAACTAAGTAATCCAAACCAGACCACGGGCGTTACATCCACTCCTGCGAGAGGAGGAATCACTTTGCGCGTAGGATTAAGAATTGGCTCCGTGGGGGCATAAGCAAGAACATATGGGAACTTACCCACCGGAAGCTTTGGATACCATGACATGACTATCCGTTAATGACAAGGAACGAAAAATGCGAAAGAACGTCCTTAAATGGAATGATAGGCTTTGCTGTTGCTGATCTAGATCCATCAGCAATAGACCTGCTTTCAACTCATCATGTGCGATGTTTCAAAAAATTGGCTTGCTATTTATCCGGCAAGAGCAAATATTATCACTATATGATTGAGGAATGGTTATTCCTTGGTAAAGCGTCAAGCTGCTTGAAATCGACTCCCACACACTCGGGTGCCAACTTTGCTATTTCGGACTGTGAACTTAGAGTTTTTCTTGAGGACTGCCACATCTTTTCTGCTATAGACCATTAGAATTAGCATGTGTCCAAAACCAGAAGAATTACAATGCAAGCAATCTTCAATCACTAATCATTCAATAACTGGTACATGGATAACACTTCATGATTTCCCAGAATTAATCGATGCAAAAATGAAATACCTAACACATCGGGAAAGGGTTTATGGTCTTACCTAGATTACAGAAACAACACAAATCCTACTGCTTCGCGAGGCAATTTCAGATCTTCTGAAGTTACGAGCTCAGCAATGATTCTAATGGGTCCTCCAGGGACATGTATCTAAATCCGAATCGCCCACTATATACCACAGATATATGGTTCATGATATGTATGAAAGCAATGCAGATTACTACAACAATCAATCAACTCTCTTGTTGGCAATAAAGAACATCAGCGTCCATAAACAGGTAGCTGAACCAGTTGCAGCCTTGCCACTTACAAGTACTTTAAGCCAACTAATGCTCGACGATATTCTTAGATCAAACTGGCATCTAGTTTTTAGCTAAGGTGTTATCAGACAGGAGATCCAACCAGACTAATGAAACTCTTACGGCAACGCACATCATAAAGCAATTTAACATCTGTCGCCCTTTTATAATTAGAAGGTTACTAGGGTCAAGGCTGCTAAGGGAGCAGTAATATTCCTTCATCGGTCTCACATTGGCTTCATCTATAACAAATGTTTAATCGGAGTGCTACTAAGTAGTCATAAACTAACACGCGCATATAGGAGATTGATTAGGTTCTACTCAACAGCAACTGCATACTTGCCGATTGCATCAGTTCATACCAAAAAAATGTATTACTGCAAAGACCAGTATTTAGGTGTTGGAGAAATTCCAATTATCTCGGAGATTTGTGAAATGTGCAAATCCCGTGTTATTTACTTATTTTCCCTTCCGAATTGCCTATGTAATCAGCTACTGTCTGACTGATTTATAGACAAAAGTCTGTATGAAGCAACAATCAAAACTCTATTACATGGGCAACCAAATACAAGTACAAAACCAAATTTATGGCTCAACCCATATTTGACACGTAGTTTACACTTGATTTTATTTGGTGTATAGAAAGTCACAAGGCGCATGAGTGAAACGATCCAATCCCAGTCTTGGGTATAGCTCTAAGATTTTTTCGACTCGCTTTTTTCATCCACACACTACTTCATTCTAAATTATCTGTCTACAGTTCACACGATAACAATTTGCAATTTTCCAGATAACTTAAAGCATGCTGCAATTATGGGTGATTACTACTATTGATAATCTTCAATCAAAGACAGCAATAAATAGAAAAAAGGAAAAGAGCACTTACAAGAAATGGGCAGGTCTTGCAAGGGTTGCCATGGAAACTTCAAGCAACCAATGTGCTTAAATTATGAAGTTTTGATCAAATTTTACTTTTTTTTTTTTTTGAGCTCACAATTCAGTACAACAATGGAAAACAGAAATTTAAAGTTTGGAGTACTGAATAAGCTAAGGAAGAAAAAAAATGAGAGAGAGAGAGAAGCTCAGTTTCATGGGTCAAAGCTGCAATTTGGTTTTGAAAATATTGAGATAATGGTGTATGTTTTGATGTCGTTGATGAATAGCGTGATGTCTGAGCTCATATTCTGATAAGAGTTGGGTATAGGAGACTAGGTGGGCAATTGGTAATGGTATTTTGATGTGCTCTAGGAATTTACCGCAATTCGATGAGTGAGGGATAACTTAAGTAGAACTTCTTCACCGATTTTCCTAAATTTTGAGATCGATTTTTATCAGCGCCCTTAGATGGTTCTCTAAATTAAATAAATAAATAAATAATAAAAATTACAGCAATATATTCGAGTTTTTGTTTAAATTTAATATTTTTATCATGGATCTTTATTGATTGATCTAAAATAAAGTGAATAGCATAAGTTATCCTTCACATAAGCCTCTGTCAAGGATAAGCTCACTAAAACTTACATGTAAGTCGACACTTCTAAACTTAAATGATCTTGCAAATAAGGACACTCCATACTGCCAAAGACATTCCTTGATAGGTTTTTTATAATTCAATCGAATTTGATTAAGTCACTCAACAAACCCTTTTACAAGTCAAATTTTCAATGTAACCCGAAAAAACACATATCCAAGATGATGACATGACGAAGGTAATTGTAAAATATCTCAAATCAAGTTTATTAACCTTTTCTCGTCAGGTGTCGATAGGCTAGCCATAGTCCGAATCAGTCAAGCAAAGTAAGTAACCACATCACGTAACTGATGGCATGTATCATGACCAAATAAATTATAAGGGCACATGAAAGTGTTAAACTCAAAAAACAGTAACCACCAATAAAATACACAGTACAAGATATTATACTTAGAAGAAGGCAGACAGTCATCTAAAAATCAAAAAGTCCAACTTCTTCAAAGCGTCAAGGTCCATTTCATATGGCAATGAAAATGCGGACTCTCTTCTCATGTTTGCGTAGCATGACTTGACTCCTCTTTCTCTTCCGCCGCTATGTCCGCTCTCAGTAAGCTCACTTTCTTCTCATCTTTCTCTCTTTTATTTTTTTTTAATTTCTTGTTGTTGTTGTTAAACATCTCTCTTCTTGTTGTTAGTTTTTCTTCTCTTCACAGATCCTCAATATGGCTTCTCAGCTTCTCATGCCGATTTGGAATTGCAACTCTCTCTATCACAATCCACAATACAATCTCACATCAGTTCCATTCTGCTTCTCCTGTACGTTTATTTTTCATTTACGTCATTACTTCTTGTTTTACGATTGAGTTTTTAGGATGATTTGGGTTTTTGACGTTTTGATCCATTGTATTGTATTATTTTATGCTTCTTTCGTTTTTTGGGCATCGATGAATTGATTCTGGTCGGATTGACTAATCTGTATATAATTGCTTTACATTGTTCTTCTTGATTAGTGTTTCTGACCAAGTTATATTACTGTATTAGATGATTTAGTAAGTTTTTGGTTTTGTTTCTTTCATTTGTTATCCACCTTGCTACTAACAGCTTCATTGGTGAAATTTTTGAAATTGCGTGAGGACCTTATGCTTTTATCTATTATGAAGTTCGAGTTATGTTTATTGGAAAGTAGTTATTGATATCACTTGATCGATCATGGTACTTATTTTGCGAATTGCAATGCCATCAACTTCTTGGGGTATTTGACGTCTTAACTATATTTTCATAAGCTAACATGTTCAATCTAAGTTCAACTCAAGATTGCGGAATGATTCGGCTATCTAACATGATACGTCTTAGTTCGAAACTCAATCACGTTTACTTTCCTCGTTTTCATGGTCTTTAGATTTTTAATTGTTTAGGGCTATCTAACAGTTGGGGTTCGTGGTTGCATTAACAAATTACTGACCAACCACAATAACAACAAATACTAGCAAGCAATTTCAATAAACAAGAACAACACAGCAAAATGGGTAGCTTGTTACCCTTCTCAAACACAATCTCACTTTGTATTTAAGCTTCAAAACTCTCTTTCTAACACTTTATGCTTCACAAGCCTCTCTAGTTTTATACTACAACTAACTACTACACTCTAAACTCTTGATTTCTCACCAATCCTTTGTTAGTTTGTGTGTATTTCTTGTTTTGTTTCGTACTTTGAAAAGTCGGTTTGAGATATTTATGCTAAACCAAACCGACAAGCATAACACATTCATGGGTTTCACGAACCAAACAGGACACAATCTGGTCACCTGACTGAAGTAGCGTGCCATACACAACATTCCACCTCGCGATTTGCCTGAACTTGCACTCCAAAACTCCTTCGAACTTCCTTCACGCTTGGAAGTGGGTCTTGCACTCTAAAAATATTCTTTCTAGACACTATCCCCTACACCTTGATTTCAATCCTCTCTTGATTATTTGCATTGTAATCATTAGTGAATGTCACCCACTTTAATGACCTCAACACTCACCTTCATGGTTTCCATTCTATTTCCTTGCTTGAGGTCTACCAAGTGAAATTATGTTCCTATCAACCTTAGGAGCATATTTCACTTACAGTCTTCACTTGACACCATCTGACCATAACTTCCACTTCAACGATTCCTTCAACTTTCCACTTATCTTCTTTTGAAGCACCCACAACATCTTCATAAGCTTCAAACTTCTTATCATGACGCATGACATTAGACGAACCAGTCTGACCACCTTGTCTGCTTGATACACTTCCCCTCCTCCTCTCATATAGAAAATTACATTCCTCATACTCTTCTATATATGCTATTGGCCTAGTTGCCACCTCCCTCTTCTTTACAGTGTCCTTCTCCTTCCAGTCATCATTCTCTTGAGTCATCGCCTTCATAGCCTAATCAAGCATATGGATATCACCGTTTCTTGTCGACATAGTAAAATAAAGATCCCTTGCTCCTCGCTTGGTTGAACACTTCGACCTGGTTCGTTCGCCCATCCAACTTTCCTCTGAGCCTCTTACTTCGGCTGAGACACTTACGCCTACCGAGCCCATACTCCGTAATACTTCTTTCCAACTCAATTCTCAGTATAACCTTTCGCTTTACATCGCCAAAGCTTGGTCAAGAGGAATATCACTTCTTCCAACTAGCATAGTTTGAACAATTGTTCTATACTCTTTAGGAAGAGATGCTAGCAATAGTAAAGCTTGATCTTGACCCGCAATCTTCWCATTGGCATTCAATAATTGATTAACTATATWAACGTGATCTTGCATACTAGTATCCTCATGTGTCATGAGGWGATACCACTCCCACCTTAAACAAAGCTTGTTTGTCWAGGACTTAGAAGCATACGCCGCCAAAGCTTCGCTAACAACGACTTAGGATTTGTCTCTYTRAGGTGGTAGTTGTACTTGATTTCCAGKGAAATCGCAAGTCGAATTGTGCTCACTGCCTTCATCTATTTAAATTCCTCCATGTTAGTGGGCTTTGCTTATTTAAGAGCCTTGTYAAGACCTTGTTCAACCAACATGTCTTCAATTGAACTTCACTTGAACATTCATCTTTCCATCAAACATAAGAATTGAAAACTTTGAAGAATCACCCATTTTTCAATGCACAAACTTATCACAACTTTGCTACATCTTTACTRCCTAAAAGTATGAACCTTAAGCCTCCGTACCAACCTTAAAAAAAGCCTTGATAGCTCTATACCAATTTGTTGGGGTTTGGGGTCAATTACCAAAGTACTTCTTAGCCACAACAACATCCAAAGAATAGCAAAGCAACCTCAAACAAACAAGAACAACACAAGCAAAACGCTCTTGTTTTCTCACTAACCCTTCGTTAGTGTTGTGTTAAATCTTCTTGTTCTTCTTATTTTTACTTTGGAAGAGTTAGGTAGAAGATATTATAAATAGCAGCTAAACCAAACCGACAAAGCATGAGAGTCATCATCTCTTCCATTGCTCAAGCAAAACAGGACATGGCTTCATCTTTGTCGCGCCATGCRACCACACTTTGCGCTCCTCGCGATTTGTCTMRGGAAGTCTAGAACCTTCACTTCAAAACTCCTTCGAGYCTTGGAAGACGGTCTTGAACTCTACAKAGAGAGGATTGAGTTCAAGGATCTGCAAGGAGGTTCACATGGTGCGACATAGGGYAAGTCGTGTCTTGTTTTGCTTGAGCAGTAGAAGGCGGTGAGCACAATTCGACTTGCRAATTYRTTGAAAATCAAGTACAACTACCTTAGCAAGACAAATCCGAAGATGTCGGAGAAGCCACTAGCGGTGTAAGATTCGAATTCCTTACCAAACAAGCTTGTCTAAGGTGGGAGTTGTATCAACTCAYGGAGGAGGTTACAAATATGCAAGATCACATTAATATGATAAACAATTAGTGTGTCAATTATAGAATGCYGATGAGAAGATTTCGAATCAAGARRAAACTTTGTTATCGTTAGCATCTCTTCTTAARTAGTATAGAACAATTGTTCAAAYTATGCTAAGTTGGAAGAAGTGGTATTATTCTTAACCAAACTTTGGYGATGTTAAGAGTGAAWAAGAGGTTGATGATGAAAATTGATGGTGAGAAGAAGTCWTTGGAGTATGGGCTAGCAGTGTAAGGCTCCCATCGAGGAAGAGCTCAAAAGAAGATRTGGGATGGCCAACACGRAAKGTCGAAGTCTCAATCAAGGARGAACTATAGTGATCTTGAGTGTTACTATTTTTAGAAGAAGGGTTATATGTAATATGCTTGTAAGGATGTGAAGGAAGACCTCAAGTGAAGATGATGAAGGGAAAGGAAAATAAGAAAGAGGGGGAGACAACTTATGGTCAAAGCAACAAGAAAGATGATGATAAAATATGTCTACTAGAGGGAGAGTGGAAGTATAATCAAAACAAGTTGGTCATGGATATGGGTTGCCATGCCATGTATGCCATGATAAGAAGTAGTTCAAGAAGTTTGAAGCTTGTTTGGATGTTTTGGTGTTTCCAAATGAAGAGAAGGTGCAAGTTGAAGGAATCAGTGAAGTGGATTATGGGATGGTGTTAAGAGAGGACTTGTTAAGGTGAGATACGCTCCTAAGGTTGGTAAGTACATAATTTCACTTGGTAGACCTGATGCAAGGGGTGCAATTGATGGACGAATGAAGATTTGTAGAGGGAATTTGGTGATCATGAGAGGATCACGAAATAGGAGAACTTGTGTGAAATGAAAAYGTGGAATGGYAAGGTTAATGCCAACCATGAAGTTKAAGTGTTAAGGTCATCAAAGGGGGTGACATTCATGAATACAAATACTTGTATTGATCAAGAGTAGGAAGTAGTTGTTCTGCTATGACGTTTTCCATTGCCATGAGAATTAAAGCAAATTTAGCCACTTGAATCCATACTTCAGGATAGAATATTTTTTTTTTTTTATTGAGATAAGAGAAGAAATATCTCGCGAAAAAGAATATTAATGGCATGAAAAGGACAAGCAAAGAATTACAGAGAGAGAGAGAGAGAGTGTGTTTTTTTCTTTTTCTTTCTCTGTAAATGCTGATTTCCTTATCTTCCACCTACTGTTGGCATCTTAACTAATACATCGTGTAGGCCTGTGGCTGGATTATGTTTTTTGCAACTCAATTTGGATTTGATCTTTGTATTGGCATATTGTATCATGCTAATAAGTTAAGGTAATAATAATTAATTATACTTCCTCTGTTTTTATTAGATGTGTCAATTTCCATTTTAGGAAATTTGGAATTAGTTGTCTCACTTTGATTTTTTTCCCTTTAAGAGTATGGGGAACAAAAATTTATAGATTAATCCCCCATCAATTTTACTTTTTGGGTCCAAACCTATTTCTCTCTATCGCTCTGCATTATGGGTCCACATTATTTTAAGTTACCATTCTACTTCACTTATTCACTTACACCAAAATTGCGCTCAGAACCACAAAACCCAAAGTGGGGCATTAAAAAAAACGAGGGTAGTAATTTGTATGCAATGGCATGCTAATGTCTTCTTCATTAGTTTAATATGATCTACATATGATTTTATTTGAACACTATTACAATGTCGTTGAACAACCTTAATGTGTGAACGGATCTTTCTTTCAAGTTCTATGAAATTCCATCATTATTACCTTTAGTTATGTTACTCAGACTTGTATCCGACACGGGTACGTGTCCAAATGTCCGATCGACTTATTTCAAATTTTTTTCAAGATATGTAGCCTAAATTGAAGTGTCCATGTGTGTGTACTCATGTTGAGTGTCAAGAATCATGAAGAGGCTAGTATACACATTTGCGAATATGCCATGAAGAGTCTGAGTAACATGGCCTTTAGTATAACAGCCTACGAAGGACTATGAGAATTTGACCTAGTGTTAAGTTAATTGACATGCATTAAGTTTAGAAATTAAATGATATTTCGTGTGTAATGAACCTTAAAAAATGGTCACTAATTTTTTTCATTATTTCTATTCCAATCATTTTCAATTTCTTAATCTTAAGCATGGTTTTTTTTTTTTTTTTTTTTGAACTTTTTTGGAGAAAGTGGATTGTTATAATTGATTTTTTGACTTTGTCTAACGTACCCCAAGAGGCTTTCAACAAAACATGTTTTTGGAATAATTTGATTATTACTTCAATCTATGTGCATGAACCATACTTGTTTAGCAACTCTAAATGTTGAGTTTTATCTGAATGTCCATTATACAATTTGTAATTTTTTTATGATTATTAGTAAAGTTAGTGGTTATCCTCTGAACTCTATTTCTCCTATCATTGATCGACCAATAATCGAAGCTTTAATCCATATTGGGGTCACTACATGAATCAAATTGATCATCATGTGCTCATCAACATAGATTCCCCCTCCACCCAAAGACGAGACTCGTTCTCTTGCAATTTTTTTTCTATCTCCATCCAACTAAGTATTTTCGCGTCTCTTATCTGCTCTTCACTCTTTTGTACCGGTGACTCTAAGTTCTTTGTATCATGTCCAAACCAACGCTAAGAAGTGCTCTAAATTTTATATCTCCTATACAAGAATGCTCTAAAATTTTATTTCTCCTACCTAAGAATGCTCTAAATTTATTTTTTTTTTTTTTTTAGCAATTTTACATATATTCATGGGCATACTTGTTGTTTTTAATGTGGACAAAAGAATTTTCATTAATGGCTAGTTTTCACATCTTTATTGCATGATATATTCCTCTGTCTGAGCTGTTTGGAAGTTGTGAATAGTGTTTGGCTTGTTTAAGTGTGTCTTCATCTATGTTTCTAAATCCATTATTTGAATTTTTTATTAGTATGATAATAATTGTTATTATTATTATTTTTTTAACAATTTTTAAAACTTCTGTATTGTGTTGTGTTTTTAGGAGCAATTTCCTTCGTCTGCAGAACAAGAATATGAATCAATTTGCTGGGGTTGTGGATTGCGACTTATTCTCCCATCAAATGCACCAATATTTAAGTGTGGTTGGTGTGGGGCGATAACCAAGMAAAATGAAACCAAACGTGAAGGCAAAAATTTGCGTTGGAAGCGTTTACGTGATCGCTGCTTTGTTTCCATCCTCCTCATATTCATGATGTTTGTCATATGTATGCCTCAGATCCCTGCCAATATAAATCATTTTCTTTTGTTTCCTTTTAAAAAAATAAAAAAATTCCTCTGTTGATAGTACAATACTACAATCGCTCCTACCCTGTGAGTCAGTTCATGTAGTCACAATCCATGCATTCTGGATGCAAAAAAGAAAAATTAAGGGAGTCAGTTCAACCTGAATGATGTAAAACAAGAAGGATACTGCATACTGGTTAGAATTGTTTTCCAATTTCGGAAGGATTCTCTCAATTAGGCTTCTAACCTGAATCTGTTTAGGTTCTTTATCTTCTTGCTAAGACATCAAGTTTCAAAGTTTTAAGATATGAGATGAGTTGTGATTTGTGAATGCACATGATCTGTTTGGTAGAGTAAACCTTACTGTGTAAATTTATTCTAGTGGCTTGGTACATTATTAATTAAACTGCTGTATAGTGTATACGTTGTCTTTCACTCCATCATGTGCTGCACTTACTGTCATTACAGGATTTTCTTTAATTTTTTTTTAATTTTTAATTTTTATGGTTTACTTTCTAAAATCTCATCTGCATAATTATGAGCATTGGTTTCAAGCTTCAAGTTTTAGTACTTTTCTTGCATTTTTTTGAATTGTGAGTTTGTGACTTGATGACTACCAAATGCTTTATGCRACCCAATTTTTTCTTTACGCTCACAGCTCTTTCATTGTCTTCTATTRATATGCAGGTGGTGGTGTTTGGGCAACATATCCAGTTTTGTTTTCAGTAGGCTATGTGTTTGGTGCTTTCCATTGTGTAGTTACTTTCCTGTTGGCTATGTCTACTATTTCTATGTTCAGCCTGGCAGCTTTCAGTGATGCTGGTACACCATCGCCTATAGTTTGGGGTAGCTTTCCAGCTGTGAGAAAAGATGAATTACAAGACTATACATACTGCCAGTACTGCTCTAATCCCAAGTCTCCTAGAACTCATCACTGCAGCTCATGTGGTACGTGTGTGTTGGACATGGATCATCATTGCCCGTTTGTAAGTTGACAAGCTTTAGTTTTGCATTATAAGTTGGTTTTTATCGTTACCTTTTATGATCTAAGCTGAACTGTGGGAGTCTTCAGAGTAGCTGAACTATTTTATATGTGCAGATTGGAAACTGTGTCGGTGCAGCTAACCATCGATACTTTGTTGGGTTCCTAATTTCTGCTGTAATTAGTGTGGCATATGCTGCTATCATGTCTGCTTATTCAGTTCTTCATATACTTCCGCCTTTGGGTGAGCAAGCTCTTCTGCAGATTCATGGAAATGCTACCAACATCGGACTCATGGCCATCCTCAAGGATGTATTGTTAGCATTYGTGACTTCAGCTGTGTTCTTCTCATCAAGAGGGCTTGTTCTACTGTATCTGTTTGTTGCTAGTATATCTGTGGGTATCGGCTTAGTTGTGCTTTTGTGGCAGCAGCTTTATTTTATATAYGAGGGAAGAACTTTTTTAGCCAGTTTAAGTTCACAGGTAGAGGCAGAACGAGACTGCAGAAACTTGTACCGATTTTTTGGGTTCCCATATTCTTGCTCCCGGTTTGTCTGTGGTTGCTGTAATTCTAAGAAAATTCATAGAACGTAGTATTCCCCACTGTCCCTATAATAAAGCATAATTCCATTGAGGTTGGGATGCATACATCTGATTTCCCACCACGTATCAACCCGCTTGATGCGGAGTTTTGTTGGAGGGATAGGAGGTAATGTTGTTTATTTGTACATTACAAATTTGTAATTAGCAGTGAATTGTACGTGTAATCTTCATCTTTTGTAGTCTTATAAGTTTGAGCACCCTTCACACAAACACTTCTTTTGTCGATTATAGTCTGCCATTGATGTTGAGTATGATACTGTAAGTTTTTTGTTAGTCTTAATAATACAAACCTAATTTTGTGTGTTGTACATTTTTCTTTTTTAATTTCATTTGCAATATCACAAAAAGTCAATACATTTTTCTGATATATCCTTTATGAAACTCTCTTTCTATTAGTATTTCACATTTTCTCACAACACAAATGGACAACCCGGTGCACAAGTGTCCCTGTGAGACAGGGTCTAGGAAGGTCCCATCACAAGGTGTAATAGGGGCAAGCCATTCATTATAATTTTACAAGAGCCGCTTCCAGGACTCAAACCCGTGACCTCAAATCATAAGACAACACCTTAACCAGTGCGCCAAGGCTTTTCCTTCATTTTCTCACAACACAAAAAAAAGGAAAATTAAAATGAACAACCTTTACACGTGAGTATCACGTGATTTTAGTTGAGTTGCATAATCTTATCACTTTTCTTGGATAAGATAATATGGAATGCCCTTTGTATCAGTGACCTCAGAAAATTTCCTGCACAAAAAAATGGCAAATGCAAGCCACCTGAGCTCAGCTAAAACCATAAACCCCTTACAAACTCCATTACACCATTAAAACCCAAGTCTTCAATTCTTCATATTAGCATGATCAGAGCTTCTTCAAGGAAAATAATAATAAGTGAAGACCACTGGTAATGTATTATAACATATAATATGTATTGGTTCATCCCTTTTTCTGATTTTGACAGTAATTAGTATGTTTGTGTTTGCTAAGTATTGGTTGTGTGTGGTCATCTTGCATCAGATAACAAAAAAAAGCTTCGAAACCATCGCGCCGTTTGGTTACTATACCAGCCTCCACTGGAGATGGCCTGGGAAATGGACTTGTGAATACATGATCTCACTGAAGGATCTCAGTTGGATGATTGGTTGAACATGGTCGTAAAATGGTCGGTTTATATTAGTCTTTCTCTTCAGAAGGTATTTTATGTCCATTCATCAGCCTTAGTACCAATTGGAATTTGGAAATGATCATTAGTAGTTTTGATCATGGAAAAGTCCATCATGATTGATGGCAATGGCGAAGCCAGAACCTCATAATAATTAAGTTAATAACGGGTTTAGAATATATATATCGAGCCTAAGCTTCCACCCCTCAGGACAGTTGAATAGCATATATTTGACGTATGAGGGTGGTCAAGGATTGAGAAATCCTATAACAGTTACATATGTACTTGAACCTCCTTGATTAGTTGCAACCTTTATCATTGTCTGCTTATCATTGACTAACATCTGCATTTATCGCTTCGTGAACCAGCACGCAGGCTTTGGCCTATCTGTAGAAGGTAATTTAGTCGCTTCCATTGCTAGGAGATGTAGCAGCTGCTCTTCTCCTTACTGCAGAGAGGTACACTCTTTTGTTCTTAATTTTTTTATTCAGGGTTTAATCTTCAACTGTTAAACTGCTGTAACAATGATGAGATGATTTATTAGTACTGTATATAGCTAGCATTTTAGAAGTGTTAGAACTTATGATGCAGATGTCTAAATAACAGTTATGATAATCCTGGAACAATGGAATAACAGATGTCTAAATAACAGTTATGATAATAGATGTCTAAATAACAGTTATGATAATAGATGTTTAAATAACAGTTATGATAATCCTGGAATAACAGTTATGACACAGATGTCTAAATAACAGTTATGATAACGGGGTTGGAACAATGGAATGTATAGATCCTAAGCTGTCACCTCTTCATGAGCTAATTTATAGATTTTGGGTCGCGAGGAGCATGGTCCGCGCCACTTTTGGTTTCTATGTAGCTCTACACCCCTGAAACTGAAAATTGAGTATCTGACAACTCTTACTCCTGTAAGGCTGTTAATATTGGGACTATGTTTTAGCAGCTCAGAACAAGTCATTAGATGTTAGTGTGTATCTAAAGTTGGCAATTTTCTGATGCAATTATTTCTCTCTTGTGTTTTTCTAGATAGAAACAAGTATACGTGTTTGGGTTTTACCCGAAGAAAGAGATGATCCATCAACTTTGCCCGAGATTGGTGGTGATGATCCATCGGTGAGATGTCCAAACACTCCTCTTGCGCTGTTTTGATGCCCAACATTCCTCTCGCATCTTAATAAACATAGATGTTAATCGTCTTGATGCCATGTAAACAGGTTATATATGTAAGACCAGGGTGTGAAGCTAACCTAGACTCACTGATACAGGACACAATAAGACTTCAAACAGCAGTTAAGGTAAAATTCTAAGCAACATKAAGTAGGCAAATTTAGGTAGTTTTWATTTATAAAGTGTTCTTATAACTTCTGATTCATGATCTCCTATTCTTATCAGGAGACTTGTTCAGAGTCATGTGAGAAGTCTGAACCAATACTTCACTGTAAGCACTCTTTTACTTGTCACTAACGAAACTCGAAAGCCCTTTTCCCTTCAACTTACAATTAAGTCAAATGTATATGCAGATATTGGTGATCAGAGGACAGCTTCTCTAGACAGGAGGTGGTCGAGTCTCTTACAGCTTCGAAAAAACACTCGTTGATGTGCATAATCGATAGGCAAAATGCATCGCTTGAGGGATGAGTGATGTTTGTCATACATGTTTAATGTCAAAAGTAATATATGTAAATAATATATGATTTAATATATGATTGGTGTCTGTCAAATATATGATAATATAATATGTATATACTGAGTTAAGATGGGTTCAATGATTCAATCCTTTGTTTGATGGTGTTGTTTATTAGCGGAACTATCAATCAAACAAAGCTTTAATTAGTCCCAAAAGTAAGGTTGGCCACTTGAATCAAAACTGATAATTTTGTATAGTCATCCACATAGGTTTTTATTCTCCACAACTACATATATAGATCATTCCGATTGGTTGGGCTATGTCCTTGGTAATGGCTCGACTCGATCGGTCATTGAACATGCTATTGGGTTACTTTAACATTGTGATGGATTGATGGTTATAAGTTTGTAGCATATATAGGTGTACTAAATGAAACAAATTTGTAGCATACAAAACAAATTGGGCTAAAATTTATGTTTCGCACTCTTTATGATAATTTTTTTTTTAATAAATAAAACAAATATTTCTAAAATATTTTCCTATTTCCACCTCGTATTTATCACATTAGCTAATCAAAATCATCATTCACTTCTTTTTAGTCTTTACCTCGCTATCTTTGTTTCATTTAACACAAAAGGTTCTTATATAAGAGTGTATACTGGGTCAAAAATAGTGGGACAAATAATGGAGCAATGACTTCTCACATAGTCACATACATAGAACATATTGCAAGTTCCAATAACAATGAAGAAGAATACAAGATCAATTCACTGATAAGAATATATCAATTGGACAATTGGGCATATATGAATACTGCGATTTGATATGAACTGAACTTATTTTACAACAATTATTTTTTTGTTCTTTATTTTTTTTTTTATCTAATTTGAACTTTTTCGATCAAGTTTGACGTGAACCAGATGGTTTCTTTTTTTTTTCAATAAACACTCAAGTGTTTAAATAAGTTGAAATGAACATAGTCTTAGTCGACACATTGTTTATAGTTTTATACTACGTACATATATACTCTACATTGAGTCTTGAACAACCTTTAGTCCTATATATAGAGCACACAATGCATACTGTCTTATGAAATATCATCATATCATTCCATCAAAGAACTTTGATACAATTCTCTCTGACACTATATTAGTTCATAACTGTAAGTGAATGTCATGACCATCCCCTGTGGTTCAGCTACAGCCACTTCGCTGTCGTTTGTTACGGTGTTCTTATTGCTCTGTCTACACCTTACAGGTACTTAACGCAGTACAAATATTCTCTGCCCTCTATTTTATGCTATATTCTCTGCCCTCTATTTTATGCTATATTGATATTTATCTGACAGTGAAGGATAGCTCAGTCGATTAGAGTGCCCCTTCTGGTCCGAAAATAACAGCTTTATCTTATATTGACGATGTCTAGTGACCATGTTTAATATGCAGAGGCCGAAGTCGGAGTAGCTTATGGAAGGGACGGAGACAATCTACCCTCGCCACAAGACGTCGTAAACCTCTACAAATCCAATGGCATAAAATCAATGCGACTCTACTACCCGGATCACGCTACCCTTCAAGCGTTACAAGGCACAGACATCAAACTCATGTTAGATGTCCCAAATGACATCCTTCAGTCGATAGCCTCCTGCGCGTGTAACGCACACGATTGGGTTCGAGCCAACGTTATCCCTTACCAATCGACGATCACCCACGTAGTGGTCGGAAATGAGATTCACCCGTCCGACCAACGAGCCTCGTCGGTCCTGCCGGCCATGCAGAACATACACTTTGCACTTAATAACAACATTGCACGTAACACACTTAGTTCAAACAGTGATGGTGATATAAATGGTGACAGTGAAATCAAAGTTTCGACTGCTATAAAAACAGACTTGATTATAAACAGTTATCCACCATCAAATGCCGAATTCAGTAATCTATCATACATTACCCCAATAATCGACTTTATAAACAAACACGATTCGAATTTGTTAGTAAACGTTTACACTTACTATGCTTATGCAAATGATCCACAACAGATATCACTAGACTATGCATTGTTCAGATCACCAGGGCCGGTTTTTACTGATCCGAATAACGGGTTGAAGTACCAAAACCTGTTYGATGCTATACTGGATTCAATMTATGCATCTCTGTGGAAGGCAGGTGCACGCCGCCACCACCGCCATATCGTGTCAGAAAGTGGTTGGCCKTCRCGGGGTGGTTTCGGGGCCTCGCYGGCCAATGCAGGGGCGTACTACAGKAACTTGGCCAATCATGTGAAACAAGGGACGCCGCTGACGCCGGGGCAGCCGATTGAAGTGTACATGTTTGCAATGTTTGATGAGAATAAGAAACGAGGGGATGCAACTGAGGCATGGTTTGGGATATTTGATAAAGATAAACAGCCCAAATATGGTCCTATCAACTTCAGCTAACTCGGGTGCTTAAAACTTTTCTCCCGGTCCCATTATTTAATGTAATAAAGGCCGTGAGATAGGGTCTAGACGGTTTGTAATCATGTACCTTTCAATTTTGTAAAAAAAAATCAAATAAGAAAAGCTTGATTGTACCTTTCCAATTTTTATTTGAAAGGGAAATTGTATGATTAACTACTCTATATGATCTTCATACATTTCTGCATTTCACACACATTTGAGTTTGGTTTCTTATTCTTTAAATTAGTATGCAAATCATACAAACAAAATACAAAACTAATTCATAATAAGAACTACACTAGTAGTCCTTATAATTAAAAGAGATYTTGAGACATTGAAAAAAAATAATAAWTTGCGATTCTAATCGATCTACTTCGTATTAATTTTATTAAAGGGTTTTTCCCAATGGTATATCTGAGTTTTAACGAATTCTCATTGGTATGTCTGAGATTTTTTTTTATTCCCATTGATATGGCTAAGGTTTAGGAACTCTTCCCAAACATAGCATTATTCAATTAAAAAATAACGTTTAACCACCGCAACTAYCCCAAATTATCACAATTCACCGCAAGCCATCACCGAAACCCCAAATTACCGCCAACAACCTCATTTTCTCTTTTTGGTTTATTGCCTCTCTTTTTCTCTCTTCTCTCTCCTCCGTTAATTCAATTTGTTTTTCTATTTTGTTTTTCTTTTGTTTTGTTTGTCAAATCATTTTTTGTGGTGTAATTTAGGTCTTTTTGGTTTTTTCCTCTTTTGTGGGATTAGGTTATTTGTTATTGTTCTAATCGTAGATTTTAATCTATGGATTTTRTTTTTATGKGTATTGTGTTTTGGTTTCATTGGTAGTGAACGCCCGACTRCTTCAATTCAATTTTTGGGAAMGTAATTGCCTCTTCAAGTATTGACATCCAAGTAATTTTACCTCTATTGTTATGTCGAATTCGCGCGAATTCACAAAAGGTATTACTTCAGATGAAAATTTTCTTTAAGAATTTTGTTGATCAAGATTCGAATTAATCGTATGATGTATTTCATTTCTTGGATTGGTATATTTGTATTTGTCAATTAGACTAGTTTTTTGAATTTGAATTGAAATGTCGTTTGACTTTTTCTATTTTAATGAAATTTTTTATTTCTCGTCAAAAAAAAGATGAGATTTTTATTGCCCGCTTTGCATAAAAAAAATATAAAAAGTATGAGGACAACAAAAATAGTGTGAAACAAATTCGAAGGTATATATAGTAGTACCTCATGGTCATAATTATTATGGGGAACTAAACAAAGTACGTCCAAAAGACTTATAAAAATTCATATTTCAAGTGTTATAATCGTCCAAACATACCCTAATTGAAAACCATCAAATTTTAGACTTTTTGAAGATTGGACGGACGCTTGGCTAAGCGCCATACCATATTATTCTCGCTATTTTAGTATAATCATAATATCCCCCCCCTATTGTAAGTATCTATCCACCCTTGTGTCTTGTATAGTTGTATGTACATTGAAAATAAATAGTTGCAATAGTAGTAACATAATCCTAAATGAGATGTAATTTCTAGTAGCGTTTATCATTAAACATAATACTTACTATATATAATACTATTACTAAAGCAAACCCACATTTCTATTTTTTCTCCTAAATTTCCCTCCTAACTTCATTTAATCAATGCTTTCATAAAAAAATGTAAGAAAATAATTAATGAATATAATAATAAATACACTTTCAAAATAAAAGTGTAAATATTTATGAATTAATGCATTACTATGGAAAAATTAATCACAAGTGAATTATACTTTTGTGTATTTTTGCATTAAAATTGATGAAAGTTTCGATTTAAATAAAACAATTCAAGATTTCATACATCGTACTTTTTATTTAAAATCGAGCATTTGTCGGGAATTTATTAGTATGAAATATAACATTCCAAGTACGGAGTAGTACATATCTTTGATTTTTTTTTTTAAAAAAATATTTTTAAGTGTGCATTTCATTCGTTATGTAATATGGCTAATAATAGACTAGTTTTAATTTTAATTTTATTTTTTATTTTATTTTTATTTATTGGTTCTTAGAGAGTGAGCTACAAGAGYCATGGATGAGAATCAATCTCAAGCTCTTCTAAAATCGGAAGGAGAAGTCTACTTTCAAACTCTTATAATTGACTTCATATACGAAGTATATATTAGCATACATACAAGATTACAAGTATACAACCATTACAAGTTGTTGAGTCCATGAACAACCTACATGTGAGTGTATATGTTGTCCAACACTTGAATTAAGGAGGAGTGTTGTGGTGATAAATCCAATATTGAATGAATTCAAGAGTTGAGACTTGAGACCACATTATAAGACTAAAGGACTACTCCCCTCATTACCATATGGTTTTGAGGTGGAATCTCCTTAGTCTTGTGATGTGGATTCGCACTCCCCGTAGCGGGCGCGGCTCAGGCCCATTTGACACAAGTTGTGCTAATGGCTTCATTATATTATTGGTCGTTATTTCATCCACTTCCACTAAAATTAAAGAGTGGATGATATATATATTGTGCGTTGTCGTAAACAAAACACGTGAAGTGGGTATGCCACCACCACCACTATTTCGATYGCAATCCTCTGGTGGACTTGTACGTTCAACAATGTCGACCTACTTGTTCAGTGTCGCTGCGTCAGTACCATTGTCCACTGCCAGCCTAGTTTATTAATTATTAGGCCATGCGTGTCGTTTTAAATGGACCTATGTCGTGCTTGCCGTCCGATAGTGCTAGCCCACGTAATCCACACGACAGAGGAGGTTCCACCTTAAAACTAACTATACGAGGATGGGGAGTAGCCATCCCCTTGACTATATGATGAGGTTCCCTAATTTTTTTTTCTTTTTTTTTTTTTAGTTTTCAAAAGTTCAAATTTAGTAGAAAAATGTTATTTGATTTGCACTATTTAGAGATCCCGAAACTTAATAGTGAAGGAAGCTTCTATATAAAAATATTMCAAGTTCCATTAATTAGAATTGATTTGAATGGTTAAGGGTCTTAAGCTCCTTAACCAAAGTCTCGGAATCGAGTCTTGTAAATGGAAAAAACTTTTAGTTATGCGGGATGCTGCGCTGCCCATCGAGATGTCCAACTGTCCATGCAAACTCCATCGGGAGATTAACCCACTCGTCAAAAACAGCCTTAGTACCAAAAAAAACATATTGCAAGTTATAATGAAGTTAAATTTATATCAAGTGGGCAAAATGGCATGATTTCAGCTTCATAATTTTGGACTAGTATAGGTCAGGTCACCAATAATATCTATCTACCCCGTCAAAAATAATATCTATCTACTAGGCCAATGATGGTCACTAATCACTTAATGGTTAGTTCAGGTCTACTTGATTCAGTAGTACGGAGTACTGTGTATCTAATTGTCTACTTGATTGGTTAGTGTCTGCACCACTTGGACTTATTTTCTTAACCTTGTCTACTATGTTACGGGGAGTGATAAATCACTAATATGTCCATTAACACATTAAAATATATTATTTTAAAAAAAACACATTAAAATATAATAAAATTCAATAAAAAGTAAAGGAAAACTAATTGTAAAGTACAACAAGTGGCCAAAAAAATTCACCTGGGGTAAGAAAATCAGGTTTGATTTTTTTTATGTCAATTTAAGTAAGTTTATGTAAATGTGATGTAAGTCACGTGTGTTAGTGATCATTTTTATCTCAAGTGTTGTTAGTGACTTTTCATTCTTCGTCTACTATGGGAGCTGGGAATAAATCATATTATATTGATCGGAGTATCAGACCGAAGTCTTCGTGTTAGGATCCTCTAGAGTTCTTAAGGAACTCTAGGGGTAGATTTCCCTAAATCTAAACCATTGAAATAGATCCAATGGTTGTCATTAAATAAAATAGGTGGGGTCATGTAAAATAAAAAGAAGAAAGATGCTCTGAATGTGTGGAAATCTAACATAGAGTTATTTGAGAACTCTAGAGGATCCTAACCCGAAGTCGACAAGTCGTCCATTATGTGCATAAGTTCCTCCATGGTGGGATTTTTATTTTAGTTTTATATTAGATAATCACCTAGCATATGCTTGATTTTTGAATGAATACAAATTGCTCTAAACTAAATCAAAATTTGATATTTTTAATTTTTACTCCGTAATTATTTAAAAATAAGATTTTATTTTCGACAAAAAATAATTTTTATAATTATAGTATGAATCAATAAATATATAAAACTATAATTTTTCCAAATATGTTCTGAGAAACGAGGGCTTGGACCACACCCCCAAACAAGAGAAAAAGTACAATTTACAAGACCCAAAGATTTTTCATATCAAAACCATATGGCAAAGAAGGGAATAACCCTCCGCCCTTATAACTCTCTCTTTTCCAATTAATGTGAGAATGGAACACTTAGATTTGGTGTACTCGGTGGGTTAAATCATAACGTCCTTCAATCAGAGAGTGAGGTATAACTCAAGTGATTAGAGCTTCCCTTTGGATTTCAAGAAATCTTGGAATCGATTATTATTTTCGCCTTTGTGGCTCTCCAGACACAAAAAAATGTCATCCAATCCAAATTTTAACCTAAAATAGTACAACCTATAGGGAAGGCAAACGAACACATACATGAATAGAATACCACTCCGTAGCTAGCATACATTTACATCCACCAACATGTACAAGTATATATAAACCACATAGTATAGCTTATTAAAGCCATATACAAGACACAAATTGGAATTCATCAATGGCGGCTTCCCTTAACATTCCTTCCATCGCTCCCTCCACCGTCGTGCTCGCAGCAGCACTACTCTTGTTCATTAGCCTACACCTTGCAGGTATTCCTTCAACATCCATCTCTAATACAGACTAGTGAAGTATATATGCATACATTTATAGTATTGTTAATCGTTACCTTATATTCCCCGTCTCAAAATGACTGTTACGTTTTGGAATATTAGGTAGTACAAGCCGAGAAACTTTGATTTATGAAAAAAAAAATGGTACATTATAAAAAAATATATTTATATGGGATCTTGTTAGATTCGTACTAATGTGTATTTTTTTAATATCAAATTTTTATAAGCTATAGTGAAAGATATTAAGGTTTAGACTAATAAAAACTATGCAAAAAGTAAAGCTAACAAATTTACTAAGATGGGGTATGGCGGTTATGCACGAGAGAGTAAGAAATAGCTCAAGTGATTAAAGCTTACCTCCCAATTCTAGGAGATTCTGGGATCGATTCTCATCCCCACCCCTGTTGCTCTGTTACCCATGCACGAAAATAGGCTAAGGGAGTATCTTTTGCATCACATATATTTTTCTTAGTATATTCATATAGCATGGAAATATTGGATATTTTGCTAATTTGTAACTAATGAATATTATGATTGAATGCAGAAGGAGAAGTAGGAGTTTGTTACGGAAATATTGGAAACAACTTGCCATTGCCACAAGATGTGGTGAACATCTACAAATCCAATGGAATAAAAACAATGAGACTCTACAATCCTAACAAAGGGACGCTTCGAGCCTTACAAGGAACCAACATCAAGCTCATGTTAGGTGTGCCTAATGAGCACATTCAATCTATAGGCTCTTGTCAATGTGCCGCGGACCTATGGGTTCAAGCCAACGTCATCCCCTTTAGATCCGCAATCAAATACATTGTGGTCGGAAATGAAATCGAACCGTCTGATAAACAAGCCTCGTGGGTTGCACGAGCTATGAACAATATTCGCAATGTTTTAGTTCTAAACCACTTAAACGACGAAATTAAAATATCAACAGCCCTTAGGTTYGACGTGGTAACAGATTCCTACCCACCATCTAATGGCAAATTTAAGGACTTATCCTACATTACTCCAATAATCAAATTTTTAAATGACAACAATTCGCCTATAATGGTTAATATTTACCCTTACTTTGCTTATATAAACGACCCCCAACACATTTCACTTGACTATGYGTTATTCAATGCTCCTAACATTGTTTTCACTGATCCTAATAACGGGTTAGGCTACCAAAACTTATTTGATGCAATGGTGGATTCGGTGTATGCGGCTCTTAAGAAGGCCGGTGCACGAAACCCACGTGTCGTTGTATCCGAGACCGGATGGCCATCACGCGGCGAATCTGCTGCCACGACAGACAATGCAAGGACGTACTACACAAACATGATTGATCATGCGAAACATGGGACTCCGTTGACATCGGGGCAACCTATTGAGACATTTTTGTTTGCGATGTTTGATGAGAATGAAAAACAAGGAGCTGTTACTGAGCAAAATTTTGGGCTCTTCTATCCCACTACTCAACAACCCAAATACGGCAAACTCTTCTTCTGATCCGCTTAACGTCGTCACATGGATCATCTACACTCTTAAAAATAAAATCGATGAGGTTTTAGCCTCTTCATCTGTGTACAATAAGTCGCATGTTTGTATGCATCCATTTCTTCATATTGTACTTTGTACTGCTCTTATGGCTCATTTGCAAMMAAAAAAAAARCTTTGAGAAATAATAAGGTAATAATGCATTATCYCACTGGATTTTCACATAATCGATTGTTTAGGTAATTAAATTAAATTTCATTGTTTAACCTTCCATAATAATTAAGTTGCTTTGAATTTTATTTTTTCATTCCCCTTTTATTACTACCACTAGTGGGTTCATGAGTAAAAATAAGTTGAACAGAATAGACCCARTATATTTTACGAAAAACTGTTGATTTATTTTGGTAATTTAAAAAACCTTTTATATCATTATTGTTATGTATATTTTTAACCATTATTATAGTATATCACKGGACACTAGTGTTCTATAAATAAWTAAATATTTYCTCCGTTTTTTATTAGATGTTACACTTTCTAATGTGTTTAACATTGGGCCAAAATAACAAAGGGTGATTAACAAAAAGTRAGGATAAGTCATTAGATATAATTATTATGGGACCACCCATGTGGTCATGTGAGTAATMTTTTACTTTTGGTGGGAAAGTACATGTGGGGACCAAATGACCAATGCTCAAAATAGAATTAAGGGAAATAAGTAAGTGTATGTTTGTCATTTCATGCTTTAAACAACTTACTAAAAATGAAAAAAAAAATGTAACATCTAATTCAAAACAACCTAAAATAGAAAGTGTAACATCTAATAAAAAACGAAAGAAGTACTACTCTGTAGTTCTAGTCATGTAGCTCATGCTTTGTTTGGTACTTTCGAGGGTGCGTGTAGTGCAGTTTATATCTATGGTGTGTAGGGGTGCTTATTGAGTGAGGTGAGCTCGAGTTGGGGGTTTCTCGACTCGTGCTCGTTAAATTTCGAGTAGAGACAAGTCGATCACGAGCTGCTCGTTTAATGTTTTTGCCCTCTTTGAATCTTCATTTTTTGAAAAMTAAAATTGTTTATTATATATTCAATTTTTAACGTAAACCTTTTCTTTTATAGTGTGTTAATTTAGTTTTATTAAGTATCAATGAACATGATCATTTTCAAAGATATGACATAGAATGTTATTAGACTTTCTACRCAATTATCGAGTTTCGAGCCGATTCGAGCGAGCACGAATTGAATCAATTTTTGTCGAGCTTCGACCAAGTTTTGACCGAGTCGAGATCAAGTTGCTCGCGGGCTACTCGGCTCAATAAGCAYCCCTAGTGGTGCGTATAAAGATTTTAGAGYTGTTCGTGGGCGGGATGGCCCATCAAGCCCGCCTGGGCTCGGCCCGTTAAAAAAGCGGGCTTGGACATCCTTTTTTTAAACTTTTCAAAATTTTGGGCGGACATGGACATGTAAATTTTTATCCGGGCTGGCCTGCCCGGCTCATTTATTTTAAAGTATTATATAAATATTATTTTAAATTATTTTTGTAAAATGAAAACTATTGAAACTACCTATGRCCATTACTTAGCTTATTARTTACTAATTATGATGGATAACTATAGATATAAAATTATAAASTTAGAAAAATATGAKTAACTATTACTTATTTACTTGTTGATCTGATAGTCTCCTCTATTATATAAGGAACTAATAAGTAATAACAAGGAAAAATGGAAAGGAATAATCCCACCTTTTGATGGTCTTCAATTAATAATCCGAACTGAACGAAATCTCGAAATATACTAAGCTTGTACAATAATATTCACTTATTGCACTAAATCACCTATTACCCTCTAAACCGGTTACYATTAAGTCAATAACCCCCCTCTTCCCTCCTTAATGTAATATTATATTGCTAAACCTCCAAAAATTTCAAAAACCCTCTTATTCGTGTTCTTCCTTTTCGATAGTGTCTTATGAACTTCCATTGAAGGACTTGGAAGATTAACCGTTTGTCTTCTCGATCAATTTGCGCGAATTCTATGACAACAGGTTAGGTTAATTCTTTGATTATGTTTCTTTGATTATGTTTCTTTGATTTTGTAATTGCTAATTTCTTAGAATCCATCATGCATGTATTTTGTACTTTGTTGGTTTTGTTATGTGTTCTTTCGAAATTTTTGAATGYTGTTGAATGGCTTCAATTTTCCTCCTTTACCATTTGAATTGCTTGTTATGTGGTCGAATTTTCGAAAAATAATTCCTTTAGCAAGCCTAATTATGTGTTAGTGTCTGCTTGTTTTTGTAATTGCGTAGTGCGTGATGGGTAGTGTAACTCTCAAGTTCTACCA
This sequence comes from Bassia scoparia, assembly GCA_008642245.1. Taxonomy (NCBI): domain Eukaryota; kingdom Viridiplantae; phylum Streptophyta; class Magnoliopsida; order Caryophyllales; family Amaranthaceae; genus Bassia; species Bassia scoparia. Next base: position 38,343 of record SNQN01003995.1, read on the forward strand.
TGGTGGTGTGTTTAAGAGGATTGGTGATTCTTATGCTTATGTTGGGGGTAAGGTTAGGAATTTTGCTGTAGACCCTGATGAGTTRTGCTTMTGGTATCTCAAGGAATTGGTTCAAAAGTGTGGGAGTTATGAAGCAATTCAATTGATTTACTATCTTGTTCTTGGCAGTTCATATGAAAATGGGTTGGAAGGTATATGATGATAATGAGGTGAGGGAGATGAGAGAAATTGTCCTGAAATCAAGGTGCATAGACCTGTTTGTGGTTCATATATAGCAATGTTGAGTTGGATWTTCTTTTGCCTCAACATATGTCACAAGTAGGTGAGAGTGGTCCGGTTTTGACTTGTAATGAAGCAAGACCTRACAAGTTAAACCCCATGAGAGCTAGTGGCAGTGGTCCTAGAGTAAGTCCTRGGAGGATAGTTCTTACCCAAAAGTCACATGTCCAACTCCAAAGTAACAGTAGTAAAGAATCTGCACATGTTCAAAAGTCCAATAAAGGGAAGTCAATTCTGAAAAGTAACCCTATCTTAACCAAGCCTCCCAAAAGTTGACCTTCTTTTTTTGTTGGTGGTAATGTTGAATCTATTGTAGTCAATTCTCACAAGTGTAGCTGTTGTCTTACCTGAGGCTGAGCACAGGCATTGTGCAAGGCATATTTTTGCTTTGTGGCACAAGAATTTTAGGGGAAATGACATGAAACTCAGATTTTGGATCATGTGCAAGGCATAYAAGGATGCACTTCAAGAACTTGAGAAGATTAATCCAGCTGCTGCAGAAGGCTTCAAATCCTACAATCCAGAATGTTTTTGTCGAGCTTTCATGAGGACAGATATTAAATCAGATGCAATAACTAGTAACATGGCCGAAACCTTCAATGGTTTTATCATTCAGGCCAGAGCAAAGCATATACTGTACATGTTGGAGGACATAAGAGCTGCCCTTATGAAGAGMTTGGTGAGGAAAAGGCAAGAAATAGAGAAATGGACCACAGATGTTAGTCCAAGGGTTATGCAAAAACTAGAGAAGGAGAAGAGTGAGGCTGCTATGTGTGATGTCATGCMTTCATCCGACACTGTTTTCCAAGTGAACYAATACCTAGACAGTCTCAAAGTGGACTTGGATGCCAAAACATGTACCTGCAGGAAATGGGACATGAATGGTGTTCCTTGTGCACATGCATGTGCTGTTATTTTCTGGATATACAAGAAGCATGAGGACTATGTATTTGATGCATGCAAGAAGGACATACATAGCAAAGCATATGCATACCCAATTCCACCCATGACTGGTGTGAGAC
>SNQN01003995.1:41823-55591 GCA_008642245.1 Bassia scoparia
TCGAAGAACCAGAGTTCATTGATGCCATTGAAAAAAAGTCACAGAGAAATTAAGAAGAAAAAGAACGCAAAGATGAAGATAAATTAGAAGATGATGTGAGTGAGAAGATCAGTGAGGATCATTTATAGAGAGTAAATGAGAGAGTTGGTTGATATTTAATGTAACGTTATAATTTCAAATGTCCATCATTTTTTTTTAAAAAAAAAACAAAGCTAATAACCGGTAAACTTAGGTTAAGAGAGAGAATTAGTAGGTTAACTTAGTGATTTAGTGCAATAAGTGAATATTACTGTACAAGCTTAGTATATTCCGGGATTTTGTTCAGTTCGGATTATTAATTGAAGACCACCAAAAGGTGGGATTATTCCTTTCCATTTTTCCATTTTTCCTTTCCATTTAATTAAAGACCACCAATGTATTACATAGTATAATATAATGTAAGGACTTGCTATTGTCATAGCTTAGCATGTTATTTTGTGCTATTTTCATCAAATATTTGTAACGGGTAAAGGCGAAAAAAATAAAATTTATTGGTTAAATTAGAAAACTTTATCAATTATGTATTTATAATGCAATTTAGGCCCGTTAGCCCGCAAACAAGCCCATCCCGCAATTTAGGGCGGGTAAGATGATAAGTGGCACTTAGGGCCACTTATTATACTCATTTCACTCTAAATTGAACTTTGTTTGAGCTTTTATGTACATCTTACTCCCTATTTTGCTCAATTGCATCACTTTAGTACATTTGGACCTTTATTGATAAAATGATGCATTTTTTATGTGATTTGAATGTTTTGGCACCTACTTTTACATTTGGTTGAGTGTTATGTAGGTGTTGGACTCAATTAGAGGAGCATTAGAGGCATGGAAGCAAGGGAGCAAAGGCTAGGAAGCAAAAGGTGGAGCTTGAAAGGAAGAAACAATCCAAAGAGCCAAGTGGAGCGACCGCTCCAGAGCAAAGGAGCGTCCGCTCTTCAAAAGAGCGACCTACAGCTGAAGGGGAATTTCCAGAACAAAAAGAACGAATGAGGTGCGATCGCTCTTCAATGTGGAGCGATCGCGCGCTCCTTTTCCTGCAGGGCTTCAGTGGATTTCCAGTAACTTAGGAGCGGTTGGGGGAGCGACCAAGGAGCGATCGCTCCAGCCAGAGCGACTAATGAAGAGATTTTGACCTCGATTAGGGTTTGAGGTTGGAGTGAACCGCTCCATCTTCTGAGGAACAACGAGGAGCGATCGCTCCTCCACTGGCTTCCGAGTTTTTCTTCTTGTTTTGTTGCCCATTTTCTCTTGATGTATATTCCCTTTGTCATTTATTACAATCGTCGATCATTTACAGGTTCAATTTTTGGAGAGAGTTGTAGCTTTAGAGTACCATTTAGAGAGAAAACATATTTATCTGTTCTGTTCTGTAATCAACAATTTGGTATGTCATATGATTTCAACATTTAATACAAAGTAATCTTGGTATTTTCTTCACCCTCTCTTCACTTATTGTTCTTAGCTTACTTTTGTTGTTATCATTGCTAGTGTTAGTAGTACTTAGCTCTTGAATCTTGTTACTTGGTTGTGTTTTGAGTAGTTAATCATGTTAGCTCTAGTTAAATGCCTTTCTTCATGTTTTATTGCTTTAACCATCATGTATGAAGTAGTCTTCTTTCCAGGGCTTGTGTGATGGAAGTAATTGAATAACTAAGGGTTTGTCTTGCCAAATGAAATGGAATAGGAGGGAAAGGTGGTCTTTTGAGTGTTGTGAGCATTTAAGTTAACCAACGATCAAGGTTATTCTTGATCGATGTTAGATTTCATTTCATGCTTGTTTTATGAGTAATGTTTGTTTCTTTTTACCCTTAAAGACATGGACGTGACATCCCTCTAGAAAGGATTAATATGTTTAGGGATGGTCATTTTTGCTTTCCGTTAGATGGTGGATTGTTTTGAGGGACATTGGTGAGGCCTTAAGGGATACCAACCTTCTTTTGTTCACCTCAATCTCTTATTAGGGCCCTAGTGGGATGGTGAGAGAAAGAAGAGAGAGCTAATCCCTTTTTCCCGATTTTCATGCTTTGATGAGAACTTCCTGAGTTATTTGGATCTTCCGACTACATGCCTAGATTCTTTAGTTAATGGATTAGTTGTAATGTGAGTTGTTACTCGTTCTAGCCAAAACCAAAAACATCACCCTTAGCTAAGTCTTTAACCACTTTCGTAGTTCCCTCGTGGATCGATCCCTACACTATACTACATTTGTGAGTTTTGTGAAAGGGACCTCAAAATCCTTGACCTCAAAGTCAAGCCCGTCATAAGCGGGCTTGACATGCCTTCCTAGGCCGCGACCAACAAATTTGTTAATCTTGGCCCGACCGAATCTGGTTTCAAGTCGCTGTCACCTCTAACAAAAATTAAAACAACTTAACATTTCTATTTTGTTCCTTTGACTTCAGTGATGGCATTTCGGGTAAATAGCATCTAGAACTTGTGTTGCCTAATGCATAAAAGATTACATTTTATATGTATTTTCACTCCAAAAATGGTTCTCAATTATTTGTCGGGAAATTAAAGTTGTTTTTCTGGAATAGTCTCTACTACTAATTTTGGAAGGATAGGAGTTGAGATTAGCCCCAAAATAAATGAGGAAAGTGATTATTTTGATCTTTTGACAAAATCTCCTTGCTAAAATTAGGGGATGGCAATCTAAACTTCTCAACATGGCCGGGTAGAATGACAATGATCAAATTTGTGTTAAACCACGTCTATCTCGTATTCCATGCAAACTAATCGTGTTACTATTTCAATTATTGGATTTCTAAAAAAAGTGTAAAAGTGATTTTTGTGGAATAAATAATGGTTTAGGTAGATTTCAAGAAACAAAATGGGAGTCATGGTGTGTTCTTCTATGGGCTTAGGGGTTTGGGGATTAGAAATATGAAGGATTGGAATCTATGCTTTATGGCAAATTGGGATGGAAATCCTAACAGAACCAAATATGTATGGGTTAGAATCTTGAAGGATAAATTACGTTAAAATCAAATTTCTTTGATTGCTCTCTTCTCTTATCTTTTTACATGATTCTCCAATGTGGAGGGACATTTTAAAGGGTAGGGAATAGTGGTAAAACATGGAACTATTATTGGAATTGGAAATGGTTGGAACACTTCTTTTTATGGTACCATCATGGGTTGAGGTGACAGGCTTGTCGCGAAACCTAAATCCAATTACTATTAAGACTAACCTGAAGCTTAGTGGTAACAGGATCGTATCCACGCGAAAACAAGCAACTACTGACTAATTGGAACTAAAGCATCTAAACAACAAGAGAACGTTGGTTTGTGATTGATGATTTAACTAGACTAATGCAATGATAACAAAAGAGATTAAACTATATAATGAAAAGAAATCTAGAGCTATGGTACTAAGTAGTAATTAACAGCTAATTGGCTCGACAAAATTCAAACATGGCATAATCAACAGGATCAAAGTTCTCTCGAATCAATATTGAACCATACGAACTACTCCTTACCCGTATCTTCGATCCCTAGGAAGTGCTCGTTCTACCTATTGATGTTGATCTTGTTTAAGTCTCAACCGCTAGAATCTAGAGAGCTTGCGAGCTATCATAAAATAAGCAATTAGTCGGGTTCAAAATTGATATATCATGAATAACAATCTAATAGGATTCGATTAAAAAACCAGAGCCATGAATTGAATCAACCAATTAAAAGTTAGAAACATATTGCTATAGATCCCCAATCGCTCTAGGAAGAACTACTCCTCATAATTGAATTAAACATGATGATGGTGCGATCTGGTGGAAAAGACATAACAAAGTATAGAGGGCGATTAAAAACAATAAAATTAAAAATGCCTCAACAATAAAAGACAATAGGGATCAAAAGTATAAACAATTGAAAGCAAATAAGGAAACAAATTAAGAAAGATTAATTAGCCAATTAGAATATTGCAATTGATGATGGATTTGAATGAATTCTATTGAACAAGCCAAAACCTAGGGTTCCACAATACTGTAATTGGTTCTCTCTTCTTCTTTCTGATAAAACTAATGATAGAATCAAAAAAGATGATTACAAGGAAATTAGGAGTTTCTTCCTTAAATACTCTTGCTATTTCTAAATTAAAGTGAGCCTCTCAGAAGACTTCCTTCGGCCTGCAATAAATCAACACCTAAAAGAGAATAATTATTGTAGGACGTGGGCCGGCCTCAGTGTATAGCGGGCGCAGCGGCTGGTTAATGAGCATCGAGGTGCTTTTGCGTGGCTTGAGCCACGGGACCGCACTGAGTGCGTTGGGGTAGTGTGTCGACGTTGAGGGGTGGTCGCCACCGGCCTATGAAAGGTTATTCACGGACGCCGAGAACGTTTGTGCAAAACAATGGAACCACGTCCAAATTCAAGTAACCCAGTAGTGGGTTCGGGACATGGTACGAATCAGATCTGTAACCAATTCGCCGCATGTAGCGGCCTCTACTCGTCTTCATTGCAATTCCTTAAACAGATTTTAATTGATGCACACAACTTTACGTTTTTAGCACCATTAGAAACTCGTACCAACCTAAAATTTACTATGAAGTGTGTTTCTATTCACAAGAGACTACCTAACCTAAATTGTGACCGACTTTGTATTAATCGTGTAAAACGGTGCTAAATGGTTGTCCATAGTTAATCTGATTTAAAGTGATTCACGATAATCGGTCTTTGTTAGCAAAATATACAAAGTTTATACAACAATCACAATATGAAGTTAGAAACTCGCAATATAATGTACAAACCAATCTTACCCTAAATCTGCAAACAAAACAAGTTAGTAAAACGAATACGAAGCGAATCTTTTCCGCTTGAATTCGCTATCAAAGACAAATAAAACAATTGTTGTTTCATGATAAAAACGAGACGCAATGAAATCTGTTCGCTTCAATCACTAAACAAGATAACAGAAATCATTGTACTCGAGACAAGGAATAATAATAATAAAACAAATCAAGAAGAAACAAACAATGAAAACATGAAAACCTATGGAAAACCTATATTTACATGGAACGCATTCAAGTCGGTTTCTTACAGTTGATTACATTAAAACTCATAATAATGATAATCAAATTAAAAGAAAGAGAGAGGATTATTGGTGAGTAATCTCAGAATTCACTTGTTTTGCTTGTCAAAACGAATCGAAGAACGCAAAGACTCGTGTTTTTATGTGTAATGTTGTGAAGAGTTTTTGTGAATGAGAGTTTTTGTGATGAGAGAATGCTTGGAAGTTGGAAGTTGGCAGTCCGGAAGTCGTGTGAAATCGTATTGATGCGTGTTGAAAATCGTGTCGAAAACCGTGTGGTTAAAATCGTGTCAAAACTCGTGTGTGTTCTCGAATGAGGCAAAGGTACGTATTTATATGGCGCGGAGGAAGAACAGGGAGCGATATACGCTGAGGAAGAGCTATATACGCCTTATGGGGAGCGTAATATACGGGGTCATCCTCAGCGTATATACGCTGTCTCACAGGAGCCATCCGTCTTTGGAAAATTTGTATACGTGAAGGAGCGTATTACGCTGAGGGGAGTGTATATAGCCGCTCAAGGCAGCGTATTATACGCTGCTCCTTCAGCGTATATATCGCTCCTTTTGCGTATATATTTTTTTTTCCAAAAAATCTGAAATATTTGATTCGGAATAATTCTTTGGCCAGTACGTCTCGATTTTCTAAGATTCGGATTATTCTAGACGCCTCCTTTCCGCGAAGTAGATTCTAGAACATCACGTATTTTTCTAATTATCCCTGTATTTTTTCTGCGTGATTCTGGCGTATTTAAACATGCAAAAATTCATAGAAAATCTAGAAAAATCAGAAAAATAATTTAAAAATACTGCGGATTCAGAAAATGTGACGAACATGATGAAATAAAAAGCAATGAGAAATCGCCAGTGTAACTTGTTTGAAAACCTTTGGATTATTGAGAGAAACCGAAAGAAAATATTTTTGCCTCAGTTTTTGACCTTTGACTCATGATTTCGAGTGCGACTTGACTTCACATAATTTCGAGCTTTCATAGAGTTCATTGCGTTTTTTCGAGTTCGATTAATTGCGACATGTGGTATAGTTCATCATTGATTATCTTTGGGGAGACATTTAGGTGTCTACAATTATAGTCGGCAAAAAACGACCCTAACCGATCGGTTTAAGTCAACCGATCCGGTTTGTTAGGTCTATACGCGGGCAAAGACTCGCTGAGCTATCTTCCGAAGGCCCATCATCTCGAGCTCTAGTTGTCGCAAATTAGGCATATGACCTATACAATCGAAGCTCTCGAAATATAGTTTTTCCAACATTCAACTTGATCACATCTAATCCGACATACGAAACTTGACTTATGACCAAAAGAGTGAGCATATGTCATAGCTCCCTCCTAGCTCCTCGCTACTCCCTCAAAGCTCCGTAGTGATCCCAATCAGCCCAAAATCGATCCAAAAGCATTGAAAAGATGCTGAAACTATCAAAACACTAAACGGCCAATAAAATTAGTAAGCAACAAGGCCTTTAGGCGGCCAAAAATCATCTAAAATGACAGAGAATGAGGGGAAAACCATGGCATAAATCAACTACCAAACTTCCCCAAGCCAACTCTTGCTTGTCCTAAGCAGCTCATTAGATTCTCAAGCAAAAACACGTCCCTACACCCATCAAACAACATCGCATAGATTATGACCAATTCCCGACAATGGACCCAAGTAACTCAACTGCTTATCCAAAACAATGAATCATCACAACACAATTAGCCATCAAGACAAAGAGAAAGGATCAAGGAGAACTTCTCACTAGTGGCGCTCCTCTCTTTGTGTGGTGGGTTAAAAATGAACCCATTCGCTCACCACCCATATGCATAAAATGTGCACATGAAAGTATGTTTTGTAGCCTAAATATTAAAGGCACCCTCCCATCTCACCAACACTCATGTGTTTGAAAGGGTTTCAAAAGCACTCAGTACACAGTCGACTCGAAATGGCATGCACAATCAATGACCTGGCAAGTTTACTCAATTACAGACACCAATGGACAACGTGTTTATCAAGAGAGGACTTTAGTAGCTTGTTATGGGGCTTAAGTTAGGGTAGGATAATTTTTGGGAATGTGAGTAAAAGTCTAGCTTAAAGGAGATTCACAGTCGACACAAATAGCCAGTGATTAAGGATAAGACAACTTCACGTAACTCCAACTCTAGAAACAACCGACCAACCCGAACCGCAACACAATAGTATCACCATCTTTGTTCCAAGAAAACACAATGTGCTAAGGCATTTTGGTACTAATAAATATGAATAGGACTTTTTTTTGGATTTTTTTATTCTTTCTTTTTTTCTTTCTTTTTTTCACTTTTATTTTAAACTAAATGATACAACTTTTGCTTGCACTTTACATATAGACGATGACAATACTCAAGCTACAGAACCAATTGCGGAAACACTAAATCACCCCAAAATATCAACCAATCATAAGCCTCCATAGAACACCCACTATATACATCAACACCCTCCAATATGCTCCTCAAACCAAACTTGGGGTTTCTCCGAACAAACTAAAATAAGGGTTGTATGTAGGTAATCATGAAATGAAGGGAATCAAGCTCAAAAGCAGGGATCAAGGGATAATAGAATTTCTTATATATCTGAAGCACGTCTCCTAACAATGAGAAGCCCCCCCCTCCCCCATGCTATCATACTCAAACACATCGACCAAATATTGGTACAATGACAGGACAAGTACAAGCCAGACTACGAGAATTGTGACACACCATGGATCTATTACTATTATCAATGAAAGAATCATGATATATCAGTATCGGGCATTGGTTTCAAGTTCTCAGATACGCACTTCTCAACGGATACAGATTCAGATATCGGTGTACCAAATGAGATAATAACAGACTCAGCATAAATCATAGATGCTATCATACATCCAGGTTACTTAGGAATCGAAAAGAATCAACAAGTTCACAAAGGCCGAGGCTCAAAAGTGCACTATGTATCAAAATATTTTTCATTATGGGGCAAGGGACCATGCGTGCAGAAGAATCCAATTAAACATATACAAGAGTAAGGAATCACTAATCTATTTATTCTAAGGGCGGAGAGAGAGAACGCGAATACATTTCTTTTGGTTGGTGCAAGTAAACCTCCACTCCTAATACCAATGGTGCAGACCAACTCGTCACACTATCTAAGAAAGCAATAATTCTAAAGATGACAAGCAACGTAAAAACTTTACCTCAACCGCTAGAGTGTCGCTTTGAACAATTCTTCCCCAAGCCAACTTCTGCATGTCTCAGTGCAAAAGAAGGAAGTAATCAAGCCGCATCACCTTTAATGACATAGGTTGGAAAGGAACGAAGGAATGAGAAGATCGGACATGTCTTTTTCGGCAGTTTTTTCCTGACTGAAAACAAAAAGTGCCCAAAAACCACTTTAGAAGCCGAATTTGCAAAAATAGGTGGTGGCCACTACAAGTAGGGTCCCTTCTTAGAAGTCGTTTCCAGTCAAAAACTCACTACTTTAGTGTCACCAGCAATTTCAGAGATGTTTGACAATTTCGCGAAAAATCCTAAACCGATCGGTTTGAACTGCTTTTCATTTCTTCAACTCACGCATCCGATCACGACCAAATCAAACCGACGAATCAAACCGATCGGTTTTGACCTGAACCGATCGGTTGGCCTCAGACCATAATACTTAATGATTCTATAACCGATCGACTGAATAAACCTACAGCCCCAAATCGATCGGTTTTGAACTCAAGTCCCAAATTCAGTTCGTCTCGCCATTCGATCGGTTTGGGTTGAACCTACGACCCTCTAAACCGATCGGTTTGGACCCAAACCGATCGGTTTGAGCTCTGCGGAGCTGCTATACACCTGCATCACTTCTAGTCATAATTTCGATCTACATATCACTCAACTCTCTCTCATCACAACAAGGATAGTCTTGAAGGGCTAAAAACTAGAGAACGTTATTGTGCGTACTGTACCTTTGGACTAAAGCTATTTTACTAACTAACGGGGTTGCTCCCGCAAAGCACGCTTGTTTACCACTTCCCGTAGCTCCTGACTCAGCTTACCTTTCGATTTCTTCAACTATACGTGGAGGTGGCTTCTTGATCTTAGTACATAAGAAACCGACACATCTCCATAAAGTCCAACTATATCACTCTAATTTGCGCACAATGAAATGTGGCTTGCGAGACCTTAAACCTTTCGAAAAATGGCTTTACGAGTTCTTTCTCCTCGCAGACCAATGCTGCAACAACAAGGCGACTTTAACCGTACTATTAGGAAAGAGTTTAAGCTCGTGGAATAACAACAAAAATTTTAGTCACATCTGCATTGTTACGTCTGCATTACTCGAGAATACCTGAGTAGTCATTGCTTTTTCGCAGCTGTAAGATCACCACTTTTTAGTCACGTCATAAAGAATCACTGCCATCAATTCACTACATCCAACTGTCCCTGCCACGAAAATGGGACTCATGCTAGAGGAGAAGTGTATTGAGATCGAGGGGGTCCTTTATCAGTGCACACTGAACCCTACACCGGTTGTCCATCTCGACACCAATCATTTCTTCGACCTGTGCACTCGCGCGTACTAGCGGTATGGGACATCATCTTGACGTAGCACTCCTGATGTCTTAGTCATCTCACAAGATGACTTCTAAATCATTCTCCATATATTATAAGCACTACATATATGTCTCCGCAAATAAGTCTCGTGGAAAAAATATTATGGAAGCCCCACCCTACGTAATGCTAAGGAAAGGATCGGCTCACTACGATTGATACGGTCTGTGAACATCTTCTTCCCATGTTACGTAACTATACATACCAGTTCCGACAGGACCATATAAAAACTCGAACCGAGGTCGCAAGGAACGAGGTATGTTCTACTCTACGTGAGGAATAATCTCGACCAGTCTAGGATAATACGAAAGAACCATTCAAGCCGATATTATTGAAGGGTCAATAAACTACAATGATAGCTACTGTACGCACTCTTCCCGATGAATATGTCATAGGTCACTCTGTACACAACGATCAAAGCGGAGATAACACTTAACACCTCCTAGACAACACACTAAACAAAATGTGAAGACATAATGTTCTGCTTGGTCAGGTCGTAATCGCACACGTTCTCTAATGGTCTGATCACTTGTGGACCCATATTACTATATTAATCCATCTTCGCCACCAGAGGACTTCAAACTATTGAGGTGAAAATGGACTTATTTTAAAATAACCTACAATTGTTCAGAAACCAGAAGTCTCAACTGATTTCAATTCCTCTTCTCAGTTAATATGTCTTCGGAAGATATGATATCTCAGCATTTGAAGGAATTTGACCAATTAATCAGTTGAGGAATAAGTTACCTGAAGTGTTTTTTCTCCATAATCTTAGAGACTTATTGAGGTTGCTGATTCTTGCGTCTTCTTTTGGTGCAACTCCTAGATAGGTTAGAGAGACCAAAGTGGGGCCACACCACAATTAGGGTAGGTGTCCATTCCTCGCTTCGGATCAGACCAGCTTCGACTCCTTTTCAGCTTCTAACTCGAATCCTCATCTAGATATCGCGTCGGCCTCGAATGCATTTGAGTGGGCGACTAATTGTGACCACTAGTTGTCGATATGCGAAGGATGATTCGGAAATTAAGATTCAATCATCACCATCTTCGGGTTAATCGTGTGTTGCGGGCTATGGTGAATCGCAAGCGGGCACTTTGTCTGAACGCCTTTGTTGCATTGTAGATTCAGGCCAGTAGCGCGGGACCACGTGAGAGATGCATAAACCACAATAAATAGCCTTACATATGATTGGAGGAGTCGAACTATGAGACTAAGAATTAGTCCATCGTTTGTGCACTCTGTGTAATGTTTCGAAACTTCATGGTGATGCTGATCCTTGCTAGCACTAAAGTCTGCAACATCATAATTTTAGTCAAACTAGCAATTACGGCGGTAATCAGCTACGGGGAGACGGTGATGATCTGCGTCGAGCTAGAGAACTGGCCTGGGTTGTACGTGGACGATGTATTGTACAGCAATGCTATCTGAGTGAGGGGTGCATGGTATTCCCGCAGGCATGATATCTAAAGTGTTCTCGTTTAGATATCTTGCTGTAGGCAGGCGTGATGGGTCATGTGAAATATGAGTGGGTTATAGAGGTGATTCCCAGACATCTATCTCCTTCACCAAACTCTGTGTAGGCAACTAAAATATGGAAGCAAGGAAAGCGTAATCTCCTTGCAGTGCAAGTTCCATTCTTTGCTATGTTTTTGTGAGTATGTGTATGAATTGCTAGGTGAGGACGTTCCTACGGATTTAGCATATATCGCGAAGACACGAGCGTCACACACTCTGATCATCACACGCACGGTGAGAGGTGTTGACGATTCTTCACCCAGTGATAACAGAGTGTCAATGACGCCGCTACATAGTTACCTACACATGATTATCACATAATATACTCATCTCGGCCTGACAGACATGTTGCAGACTAAGAGTGTCCTTCAATCTAGAAGTCGACTTCAATATTTGAATGTTGCCAGTGCCGAGAGCTTCCATTAGAATGAATGGTGATTATTCTCCTGAGTCGTGCATATGAAACGAGATGGATGGGAGAGCAATCCTTGATGGTCGATCCACTCATGCTTCGTTAGTTGCCTCTGCCTTATCTACCTCACGTAATTAGTCACACACAAACCTTCGACCGGTCGGAAGGTACTTTTGACCATTGCATTGAGCTATTATGCAATTCATGTGACTGAAGGCGTTTCACCAATTCCGTCACGCTTCAAGGAAATTCAGTGTGGTCACGCCACTCGCTCACAGCAGAATTGAACTGTAGCTAGATCTACATCTTGTAACCTCACCTCAAGTCATGCCTGCTGACACTTCACCAGAATGCGCAGAAGTAAAAATAAAGATAACGTCCGTGAGTATCTTCTCACAGCACTGATTTTCTAAGAATTACCTGATTATGAGGGAAGAGTCTGGACTAAGAGCCATTCTCTAATCCATGGAATGAGGACACATTCGATTAATTCTTTATCGCTCCCATTTTGGTCACGAAAGCATATAAGAGCGCTCATGCTATCATACATGCTCTGCGATAAAAAAGTACATTAGTGACTACGTGTTTTTGCTACGAACCATTTGAGCAGAGGTTCACTCCTCCCTCATGAGGAGATGAATACTTTCTTGTCATGATAAGTCATAGAAGAAGAATCTTCTCCAATTGTATAAAGTTGTGTGTGCCATAGTATCGTCACGAAAGAACTGCGAAAAGTACGCTAGTGTCGAGGAACGAACGTATCTTTTCGCGCCCTCTGCGCTTATGGTGTAAAAAGGGGAATGGTCAGAAATGGTTAAACCACGTAACGAAATTTGGGGCATCTCTGGAGTTGGCGTCACACGCCAGGGCACTGCTTGGAACACGGTAACCAGGCCTAACTTACCCAATATATGGCCGTAGGGCAGAAGAGATGGATTATAAAGAAAGAATCCATTATAGCAAGTATAGAGCCACTAATCCTCAAGTCGATTACGCGCTCTAGCGAAACTGTATTACTAGATCCGCTTTGTATAGTTCGATGCGCAATTTCAGACAGCGCAGGTTTAGCTCATAATGTTGGCTGCGCTAAGTAGTCATGCCTAGACCGTGAATGTTCCGTTCCGACTAGCTGAGGTAGTATAAAGAGAGCGGGGGTTCTTGGCTGTTGGGGCGGCTGATGAGCATCGCGGTAACGAGCTCCGGCCATTTACTGTAGCCGTCGGTTGTCTGTAGGGACTCTATTCCAAGTATGCTCGTCAGTCGAGTCTCCATGTGTAATTTTAGAGTTCCAATGGGAAGGTCCACAACATCGGTATGCTCTGACATGGGTTTGTCGTGCTGTTTGGGATCTGCATATTTGAGAGGGGAAATCGCCACCGTCTGCCTTAGCGCGTATAACGCCCTTGTTTTTAAATCAGAGAAAGACGCCCGAAAGGGCGGTTGTGGTGCCACTTCATAACTATGAGATGGGCCACACTAATGTATAGGGGTTCCACAGTAACTCTAAAGTGGGTGGGTTCGGGGGGACATTGTGAGCGGGGATTCGTAAATATAACAAATCGTCATCTCAAAGTAAAAGGTCAAATAAAGATAAGAATTCACGGCAAATATCACGCTGTCCCGCCATTGTTATGGGTCGGCTCTCTCTGTACTATCGCGGTCTTATAATCGGCTTGGTATAGTACGGAGGCGATTACAATCTAACAATTGATATTCAAGAAAACTTCATCGTAATTTTGACTTTGAAAGCGCACTAATTACTAGGTGGGTTGCTATTATGTACAAACAGACTTCTACCAATGGGACAAGGCGATCATTGTTGTTAGTCAATATTTAATAAGGTGCCATAAACCGGTCGTATCCATGATTTAAATCCCATGACTTTAATGTAGGCACAAGCGATATTCGGTCTTGTTTAAACAATATATTTACAGTGTGAATGATAATTATATTATAATCAAGATATGAAAAGGTTACTGTGAGTCATGATAATATATATGCTGTGTCCTTTCTCAACCTTGCGTCAGCAAATAGCCAATTCGTGCTAAAGCTGACTTAAAGCAGTACGTCCGCTTCTGACTGAGAAACACTGCTAATCATAGCTAACAAGAGAAAACATGTTAGTATTTGACTAATAACGATATGCCTATATAATTGATATTGGTGACAA
>SNQN01003996.1:33550-49395 GCA_008642245.1 Bassia scoparia
CTATATTAAATATCACTGTCCTTCATTGGCCAATTAATAAGGATGTTTACTTATAAAATATCGATAAAGACAATTAGTATTGAGAAATATTCCAAAATACAAGTAAGAATGGCCACATAGCGATGTACTTAAGCACCGAGAAAGCGAAACGGGTCAGACACACAGGTAGAGAAGTGACGATGCTTATTTGAGACATACAATATCTCACCCAGAGGAAGAAAAAGCTCCAAGGAGGATTCCAGCCGCGATGAGGAAGGAAAGTAGATTCACTATCAACGCAAAGAGAAAGGTTATCCTCCAAGGAGCCTCTAAATGTAGCAAAAAAGGCGTTTGAGGATCCTCTCACAAACCTCCAAAGCAATCCTCATCTTGTTAACATGAAATGTGAAATCTTTAAACAAATCGTGCTATTGGGTTACATACTCGCTTTACAATTTACCTAAATGAGATGACATCCTTGGATGTTCATTAGAGAATGCATAAGTTAGTTTCATTATCAAGTAGACGTATCAACGTGGTTGAACAWGGAAGATATTTGTGAATTCCTATCTCGCGTTATGTTATGTGTGTCTARAATAAATGTCTTCATGAGGTGATACCTTATTACTTTATTCATTATAAAAAAATTCAACGATTGAAGTTTTTCATTTAACTTTGAACATTTTATTTTTTTTAGTGAAATTGGCGAAGATTTAAAAAGTTGTGCATCCGTTTCAAAAGTTGGGTGGTTGTGTCCAACAGATATTCGTGTAGATAATTGTTCCAAAGCGAAAGAGTACATTGCAAGGAGTTTGATAGAATGTGCTCGGACCGAAGATGACTTCATTATTGCTCCATACTTGGAAGAGTAAGTTATATATAGTGCACTCCTAATTAAAATTTATTTATTCAACTCATTTGTTGTTATTATTTTAACATTTTTGTTCCCTTTTAATATGTCATTGTAGGTTTCATTGGTGCCTCCTAGTAATATCTCCGTCAAATCACACAATATATGTATTTGATTCCGCTCAACCAGATAAACCTCGAAGTTTAATAATCAAATCCTTATTGAATGCACTAGTAGAAAAAAGCAAATTTACTGCTCTAAATTTGATGCAAATTTAGTGATATGCAGCAAATAYTATCATTCTAAGCCTAAATAAAAATTTGAGGGACTTATTTGCTGCATTTGTACTTTAAACTGCAGCAAATAAGTCATTGAATATATACCCTCTCAAGTCACCCGCTCAGCCTCACTCTCTCCTTTCCCACGAAACCCTCATACTCCTCGTAGCAGCCTCACTCTTTCTCTCTCCTATCCCACGAAACGCTCCCAGCAGCCTCACTCTTTCTCTCTCCTTTCCCACGAAACCCTCCCAGCAGCCTCACTCTTTCTCTCTCCTTTCCACGAAACCATCACAACAGCCTCACTCTCTCTCCTTTTCCACGAAACCAGCTTACCATCCCCCTCACTTGTATTCTTTCTCCTGAAAAACTCTTTTCTTTGGTACATTCGAGATCCAAACACATATTTAAGGTATGATTTTTTCCTCTTTAGTTCTATTTTTGTTTTTTTTTCTTTTATTTTCGTTGTTAATTACGTTGAAATTTGAGATTAATTTCGATTAGATTGTTAGGTTAATTTATGGTGTTCGGGTTGGGTTCGAGGAGGTGCGAGAACCCGAGGTGTAAGGGGATGAAGAAGACGATGGAATTTGATTTGCCATTGCAGACTGAAGAGTGCTTGAGATCGGGGGGTGTGACGTGGATAAMRTGTCGTGGAAGGGTGGGACCGAGGGAACCGAGATTATGAGTGTTTGAGGGGTGAATTGAGGAAGATGGCGCAGCCGAATGGCCGGGTTGTACTGTTGTTTCGGTCCAAGTGCGGTTGCTCCTTTGCCACGCTCGTTCGTTGGGGGGCCTAAGAATGGCCAGAAGCATAAAAAGTGAGTCAATTTTGTTTAATTTTTAAATCTTGATTGGTTTGTTGACTCCGGGAATTGGAATTTGTCGGTTTTGCTTTCTGTTGCTTGTGATGTTGCATCTTTCGATCATTTTGCCTCTTTAGATCAGATTTTTATCTGTTGTAGTTCTAATGGAACCTATACAAGCTTTAATGAAATTTTGAGCTTCATGATAAACATTTTTAATTAGTTCAATATCATAAGTTTGTATTTGGTGAATTTGAATGCTAAGTTGTGTGTATTGTTATACTTTATTTACTGACTTGATTTGTTTGCAATTCAAGTTTTWGGATTGATTTGTTATACACACGAAGATTTTGGCGAAATGCTGGAAAATCTTGCCTAAGTAAGCTCTTTGAAGTAACACATTATGACAATTGCAGAATTCAATCTAGTGACACGATTGTTACATTGATCAAATTTTAGGGATTGGATTTGAGATTATCACACCATTAAAGCTCTCTTGATGCTTATATTTCTGAAACTTTGAGGACAACATTTTATTAATCCTAAGACCGTAACTCGTAAGTGAGTTTACTAAGGAGATTCTTGGTTTGGTAATAATGTTGAAAAGTATAGCATAGGATAATCTTTCTTTATCATGATGCATTGCCGTGTTTGCAATTTGAATCTGATTTAGTTCTTTGTTCTTAATTTGACCCTGTTAACTAATAAAATTTAAGCTAAAATTATATCTTTATTATTGGATGCATCATAATTTTTGGCTTCATTTGTGAGTATACATCTTCCTTGTAAATGTTCCAGCTTAATCAAACGGATAATCACTGTTCATAATATAATTATTATGAGCTTTGCCATAAATAAATTATGTTCTAAGATTTTGGAATTTTGAATTTGTTAAGGTGCTGACCGAATCATTACCATTTTAACGTCCATGTTAATGCCCGTCCATATTATAATCCCAGGTCGCTCTGTTATACCAAACGGAAAATAAGGATGAGACCCTGGTTGTACGATTCCAGAATTTTGAGGACAAACTGGTGCAATATTGCATAACAAATTAAAGAAACAAACCTTGATAGCTCATTAATAGCAGCACTGCTGCATATAATGAACAATTTTGGAACCCATCGTACAACACAGACGCAAAATGAAACAATTAGTAGTTTATTATAACATTACAAAATTCAAAGAAAAAAGAAAGAAAAGCTGACAAATCGGTGACTTAGTAACACTAGTGTTGGTGACTCAGCAGGATATGGAAAGAAGCAGAGAATTTTTGTTACCTTGGAGTTTACAAGGAACTTGTGAGCACTTCATATCGGGCCATTTGCTGCTCCCCTAAAGACCGCAAAATCTTTTATGGCAAAGTAAGTTAAATGTTGTCTTGTAGTCTACTTTGGGTATTGTGACTGGTTGGGTTTCTATACAATGGAGTTTGTGTGTATGCCGGATGTCTAGAAAAGTTGGGATATAATTTGTATGAATTATCGGTTAAAGCAAGGAAATGCATATCAATAGCTACTGGTATTGTTGTAGAGATCTGCAGAGGTGTGTGTAGCTATCTCCAAATTGGGTTCTTTTTTGAAAATGAGGTAGTCTTATATATGCCTCGAGAAGGATCTCGCAAGATAAGAAGATATCAGCTTCTGAATTTCCGCACCACAAGCTTCATGTTAGTTTGATTCAGCTTGTGTTTGTCTCAATTCATGGGACACTTCTTGGCAAGCCGTGTGCCTGCTGGCTGCTGCCACTGTGGTGCTGTGCGTAGGGCCACCCGACCACTGTTGATGCTGCTGGCCAGTACCGGACACTGCTGCCTACCTGCCACGTCTGTGCACCTACCTCCTGAAGCATGAACGACGAAGTATGGTTTCCACTATTTTTTTGTGAGAATACAATTGAATGTATCAAGTTAAATGATAATAAGTTGATTTTGGTGTTGGTATTAACATATGAGGAGTTGGAGACACATTTGGATTGGTTATGTATGAATATATAATTATTGTGAACGACCATACCTGGATTTTTTGAGATTATCGAATATATAAAGGGAGACTTTTTGGTGCAAGAGATTTCGTCTTGCTTTCTAAGAGGGTATTTGTATCAATTAATATTAATTTCCTAGTGGCAATTTTTTTTTTTTAAAAAAAGAATTCTTTGCTGCGGTTCGCTTGTAAAAAGTGCAGCAATAAACGGATTCTTATTTGCTTGCGTTAACGTGTATAATCCATCAAATATAACTATATTTGCTGCAACTTGACCTATAAAACGAGCATAATAACATTTCTATGCTAACGCATTTACTAGTGAAACCGCACAAATATCGCGAATCTTATTGCTGCATATAAAACTGCAGCAAATGTGGATTAATGATATTGCTGGCTAGTGGGCATTTGCTGGGGGTTGTAAAAATGCAGCAATAGGCTTACAACAGCAGCAAATTTGATTTTTCTACTAGTTGATGGGTAACAAATTAAGCTTTTTACGCATGCTTTGTGTTTGTGTAGTTTTAGTATTATTTCAACTTTAAACGTCTGTAATATTACGTTATTGTTTTAATGATGTAGTGAGATGGTGATAATGCGTGCAAATACTGTTTTTTGGAAAASCTACGCTTCCGACACGAAAAACAATGAGCGTTAGTGAATTTAAAAGAAAATAACTTATTAAGTGTTTTCCATGTTATTTCAGGCCATTTAACTCTAGTTTAATTTCCTCCTTTTTTATGTCGTTTAAAACTAGTGTGCACAACCACAAAATGGAGTTGATTGCGGGCTATACYTAATGAAGTTCATATTGGACATAGTATCTTCATGCACTTGTGCGACCGATCTTGAGAAGGTACGTCGAATGTAAATTTTGCTATATTCGTTTTTTTGGCTTTTAATAAAAAATGAACTTATCAAGTCTAAACGAGTACAATCAATCACTAGGCAATTCAAATATATGTTTTAGGACATGACGGAGCTTTAAAACCAAGTAATAGGTAGAATTTTTATAAGTTCGGCGCGAAAACCCATAAAACAGCCAAAAAGGCCATTTCACGCCCTAAAATGACCTAGTTGTGTCTAAACGAGTGCAATCAATCCCTAGGTAGCTTAAATATATGTTTTAGGACATGACSAAGCTTTAAAACCAAMTAATAGGTAGAAGTTTTATAAGTTAGGTGCGAAAACCCATATAACCCTCGAAAATGGCCATTTCACGCCCTAAAACGACCWAAGTATGTCTAAACAAATGCAATCAATCCCTAGGTAGCTTAAATATATATTTTAGGACATGTCCAAGATTTAGAACCAAGTAATATCTAGAAATGTTTTAAGTTAGGCGCGAAAACCAATAAAACGCCCAAAATTTGCCAAAAAGGTCGTTTCACACCCTAAATTAACCTAAGTTTGTCTAAATGAGTGCAATCAATCCCTAGGTAGCTAAAATATATGTTTCAGGACATGATTGAGCTCTAAAACCAAGTAATAGGTAGAAGTTTTATAAGTTAGGCGCGAAACCCATATATATATTAGGAAAAATGGAATTAAATAATCCCAACTTTTGCCCCTCTTCTCAAATTAATCTGATCCAAGGTTTATTTCTTAATAATCCTTTTTTAATACCTAATCTTCCCAAAACGATCCTTTTAACCCTCTACCTGTTCAACAGGTTATATTTATTTATATTTTTATTTTCTTTTTTCTTTTCTCCCTTTTAACTCTCCTAATCCCCTAAACCTACCCTCACCTTCTCTCTCCTCTCTCCACTTAACGATCCTTTTAACCCTCTACCTGTTCAACAGGATGTTTTTATTTATATATTATGGCTATCTCAATCGTTATTATTTATATTGTATACATAAATGTTTATATATTTTTTTGTGTTACAATCGAAAAAGATCGACTAAATGCAGGTATATATAATACAAATTGTTATTATATAGTGTAAAAACAGGTTTATGTATTGTATGTAGCATATTATACAGGTTTAATATATATTATACGATGATTTTTTTTTTAAATACAAAAAAGCTGGGGTTTTTAGCTAAAAACCCAGCTTTTGTATTGTTAAAAGCTGGGATTTTTAGCTAAAACCCCAGCTTTTGACTTCACAAAAGCCGGGGTTTTTAGCTAAAAACCCCAACTTTTGTGAAGTCAAAAGCTTCTTTTGTGTTGTCAAAAGCTGGGGTTTCTATCTAAGAACCCCAGCTTTTGTAAAGTCAAAAGCTGCAAGCTCAAAAGCTGGGGTTAAAAACCCCAGTTTTTGACCCCTAAATAACCCCAGCTTTTGATGATTTTTTTACTAGTGACTCCTAAAATCAATACCTGAAAGTTTAAGTGAGTAAAATATGTCGTGATCGAGCTTTAAAAACATCTAATAAGTTGCTTCTGTAGAAGTTAAGCGTGAAAACCCATTAAAACCCCAAAATGGCCATCTCACGACCCAAATTGAACTTGTCATGTCTAAACACCTAAAAAACTTAACTGATTGAAATATGTCATGATCGAGCATTGAAAATGTGTAATAGGTTGCGTTTGTAGAAGTTAGGTGCGAAAACCCATAAAACACCCCAAAAAGGCCACTTCACGGCCCAAATTAAACTTGCCGTGTCTAATCCCCTAAGATGAAGACCTAAAAAGCTTAAGTAAGTAAAATATATTGTGATCGAGCTTTGAAAACGTGTCATAGGTTGCGTTTGTAGAACTCAGCCGCGAAAACCCGTAAAACACCCCAAAATGTGCATTTCACGAACCAAATTAAACTTTTCTTGTTTAAACACCTAAAATCAAGACCTATAAAACTTAAGTGAGTAAAATATGATATGATTGAGCTTTGTAAACGTGTAATAGGTTGCGGTTGTAGAAGTTACACGCGAAAATCCATAAAACGCCCCAAAATGGCCATTTCACGGCCCAAATTGAACTTTTCTTGTTTAAACACCTAAAATCAAGACCTATAAAACTTAAGTGAGTAAAATATGACATGATTGAGCTTTGAAAACGTGTAATAGGTTGCGGTTGTAGAAGTTACACGCGAAAATCCATAAAACGCCCCAAAATGGCCATTTCACGGCCCAAATTGAACTTGTTGTGTCTAAACACTTAAATCAAGACCTAAAAAAGCTTAAGTGATTAAAATATGTCATGATCGAGCATTGAAGACGTGTAATAGGTTGCGTTTGTAAAAGTTAYGTGCGAAAACCCATAAAACYCCCCTAAAAGGCCATTTCACGGCCCAAATTGAACTTGTCGTTTCTAATCCCCTAAAACGGCCCAAATTGAACTTGTCATTTCTAATCCCATAAAAATAAAGACCTAAAAAGCTTAAGTGAGTAAAATATGTCGTAATCGAGCTTTGAAAACGTGTCATAGGTTGCGTTTGTAGAACATAGCCACGAAAACCCATAAAACGCCCTAAAATGTGCATTTCAGGACCTAAATTAAACTTGTCTTGTCTAAAAACCTAAAATCAAGACCTAAAAAGCTTAGTGGTTAAGATATGACATGATCGTGCTTTTAAAACGTGTAATAAGTTGCATTTGTAAAAGTTAGGCGCGAAAACCCATAAAACACCCCAAAATTGCCCTTTTAAAGCCCAAATTGAATTTGTCGTGTCTAAACGCCTAAAATCAAGACCTAAAAATATTAAGTGAGTAAAATATGACATGATCGAGCTTTGAAAAATGTTTAATAGGTTGCGTTTCTAAAAGTTATGCGCGAAAATCCATAAAACGCACAAAAATGGTCATTTCAAGGCCTAAATTGAACTTGTCGTGTCTAAACCGCTGATATCAAGACCTAAAAGCTTAAGTGATTACAATATGTCGTGAATAAGCTTTCAAGACYTTTAATTAGTTGGGTCTCTAGAAGTTAGGTGCAAAAACCCATAAAACGCRCCAACATGGCTATTTCACGGCCCAAATTGAACTTGTCGTGTCTAAATCCCTAAAATCAAGACCTAAAAAGAGTAAGTGAGTAAAATATGCAGTGACTGAACTATGAAAATGTGTTATAGGTTGCGTTTTTAGAAGTTAGGCGTGAAAAACCCATAACACGGCCCATAATGGCCATTTCACGGCCCAAATTGAACTTATTGTGTCTAAACACCTAAAAAGCTTGGTAATTAAAATATGACAGGAGTGCGAAGAAATGCATGGTTCGAGACAGTCTGCTCTGGATGGATAAGCTGAAATATTTAATAGTATTGGTGGTTAAAACTGTACAGGGAATTGAGGAATTATAGCGAAAACGAAGCTAAATAACCTTGATAGATTATTTAAGAGTTAAGGGATCGAGGTGCGTAAGGAACAATACAGTGGACGCGCGCGCCCAAGGGAAGATTTGCAGAATGTCGTCCTGGGAATCGCCTAAGACTGTGAACTAAAAGTTTGTCTAAAATTGGAGTGCAAATACAGACCGTGATGTGTTTGTAGCCTAAAATCAGATTAAGTTTCGGACTAAAAAAAAATAGAGAGAAGCAGATTAGCAGTTCTCTAAAAACAAGTAATTCACTTGGCTACGAGACGAAGATTATTTATAAGTTTGTGAGGCGGTCAGCAGCGCACGAAAACCCGCATCATAAGTATTACGTGTAAAAAAATGGATATTAACTATAATCCCGGAAGTAATTGCCCCCGGTCCTATCGTAAAGTAACTCAAGAATAAGTATATCTGATTCATTAGGGTTTATATTCTATAAATGAATACGAAACCCATAGTAGTTAAAATAAGGATACAGAATACTTTACGCAGCCCGTAAAATTGTCTGTTTAACCGTACAAATACCGGAGGATTGTTCAAAGGTGCAGGTTATTTAATAGTTTATATTTTTATTTTTTCTTGATTTATGCATTTTCTCAACTTTGATAGTCAGTCGTAATCCGCTAAACGGAATAAGGCCTCTACCAGCATTCTACTCTCCTCTTCCTCCACATCATTACTGATCCTGAGGTTTAAACCCTTCAATTATATCCAGTGTATACAGGATATGTTTAATATTAGTAGTGTTAGCATTATCGTTTTTTTTGGAAGTTGCTATGTAGAGTGATATTTCGTGTATGTAATTTTATATTGTATACATAAATGTTTATATAAGATGATTCTTTTGTGTATAAAATCGAAAGGTAAAGATCGTACTGAAAGTGCACGGTGAGGATCAGTAGGAGATTTGGTATATCAAGTTGTTAATCTGGTATCAGATACGGTGGTCAGAAAACAGGTTTATGTATTTAGTATGTCGCGAGCTAGTGTATTTTGTGGTGCGAGCAGCTGTTTATAATACTATATATGCCGAACGCTGATTTTTTTTTACAATAAGACAAAAAGCTGGGGGTTTTAGAGGCGGTAAAAACCCTGGTGCGGATTTGTGCTGAATGTGTTCTAAAAGGGATGGGGATCTTTTAGCTAAAACCCCAGCTTTGACTTCAAAACACGAGCGGGGGAGTTTTTGTAGTAAAAAACGGGCCATCCGCGGGTGTACTTGATGGGGGGGTGTCTAACGTTTGTGTGAGGTGTGGCTCAACAGCTCTCTTTTGTTGTTAGTAGAAAAGCTGAGCGGTATCTATAGCTCGATTTAGCTGGGAGGGACCCCAGCTTTGTAAAGTTCAAGCCAGCTGCAGTCTCAAGTAAGTGGGGTTAAAGAACCGTGTTATAAGACCCGTAGTACAATAGATACCCCGAGGGCATTGTATTGTTTTTATATCACTTGTCATTTTCGAGCGTTTCCTAAAGATCCCAATATATCGTGAGCTTTTGGGATGGGAGAGGTGGCTTTGAGAAGAAGGGTTAGTAGGGAGTGAGTAGAAAGTGGGTCGATGATCGCGGTGATTGGAGGGCTTTTAAAAAGCATATAGTAGAGTGGGGTGCTGGGGCGTCTGTACGGGTTAAGCGTGAAAACTGCAATTTTAAAAAACTCGTCGAACTGCATCATCACGACTCGACTTTAAATTTGAACTTGTCATATCTAACACGAATTGACGGGGGTAAAATAACGCGTTGAGCATGGATTGAATATTATTGTCTTGGAATCAGACGGCGGAGATCATGCTTCGTGAAAATGATGGTAATACGGGGTTGTCGTTTGGTTACAGAGTTAGGTGCTGCGAAAACGCTTCAATAAACGCCACCGCAAAAGGAGGTGCCACCATGAAGGGATTCAGCGTTAGGCTCCACAGGATAGGGGTAATTTGGGGCGTGGTCTATTCGCCCAGACATATTAAGATGGCGGAAAGACGGGAGCAGTCAAAAGGGTAGAGGTCTACGTTAAAATATTATTGTGATCGCCCGACACTTTAAGTGGTGATACAACGTGTCATAAATTCAAGGTGTGTCGGGTTTGTAGAGTGCGGGGGCGCGGAAGAACAACCTGCGTAAAAGACTAGCGTGCTGACAAATGTCCTTTCAAAAGGACGATACTTTTAAATTCTTCTGTGTTGTCTTAAACACTAAAATCGAAGACCATATGAACAACTTAAGTGAGTAAATAATTGCAGATGTATTGGCTTGATTGTAATCCGTTGTAATCCATCAGTCTGTTTTAGCAGTTGTTGTAGAGATACATCGCGAAATCATAAAAGGCGGCGGTGCGAAAATGCGTATCTTGTTCAGAACCTGGCGGCAAATTGGAAACTGTTTTTCGTTTACTGCGCTCCGCAACCCAAGAGATCAAATGCTAAGGACTATAAACTTAAGAGGAAAACTGAGTAACAATAACGTGGGTACATGGATTGAGGTCTTGTAAACGTGTAATGACGGGAGATAATGGCCCGTGTGTCGAAGTCTACCAGCGCCGAATACGCAGTAAAACGCCCCGCCAGAGAGGAGACGGCCATTCTTCATTATGGGCTCAAATACTGAACTTGTTGTGTCTAAACGCTTAAATCAAACGGGGTCACTGGTAGCCAAAACAGCTTAGAGCTTGCACTTTAAAGTGGTGACGACGTTCTGGTCATGTATCGACGAGATCGGCGGGGAGAGCAATTAATGAAAGAAAGATGTAATAAGAGGTTGCGTTTGTAAAAGTTGAGCGCGTGCGAAAAGGGGGCGTAAGATAGCATGTGTTATCTTTACATGTTTACCTCTAATAGGGCATTCTCAAGGCCGATAATTGACTTGTCGGTCGTTCTAATCACTAAGAGCGAGGCGCAATATTTGGAGCTAGTTATGTTTTTGAATCCATCAAAAATAAAGACCTAAAAGTTAGTGAGTAAAATATGTGTAATTCGAACTTTGAAAACGTGTATAAGATGGTTGCGGTTTTGCTCGGATTACATTAGGCTAAGGAAAACCAATAGTAAAAGAGAGGGCTATAAATTGCAGTTCAGGGATGCACTAAATTCTTATGTACAATCTCTGTTTATGTCTAAGGACTAATAACAAGACCTAGAAAAGAGCTTATGTTGGTTTGAGAGATGGATGAGGCTGAAGTGGGTGGACGAAGGGGCCAGGCATCGTCGTTTTATTACATACGTGTAATAAAGAGTGTTGACTATATGTTTAAATCAGTTAGGGGTGCGGGGCGCTGAGAGAGCGTTAAAGGACACCGGACTCCGAAGGATTGCCTTTTAAAGCCTGAGATCTGGAATTTGTGTGTCTAGACAACGGCTAAGATTGTTCGAAGACCAATAAAAATAATTAAAAGATGGGCTAATATTGGACTATGATGGACATATTCCCGGATGCTTTGAAAGTGTTTAGAGAAGGATGTTGTCGTTTTGCTAGAAAGTGACATTCATTGTCGCGGAAAAGTATCGGCATTAAGAATCTGGTGCCCTGACACAGTGGAGATAGGGTGTCATGCGTTTCTCTAGAGGTGCGCTAGATGCGGACACTAGCTACACGTTGGTCTAAACCACCGGCTTGGATAATGTGCGTTAAGGCTACCAGCAGGGTGTAAAAGTTAAGTGAGTTTCGCACAATAAATCGGAATAGCCCGTTGCAAGGACGTTTAAAACTTGGTTTGTGGGTTAGTATGCTACGACGGGAAGTTGGTAGGTGTGGCGTTAAAACCCATAAATACGCCCCAAATAGGCTCATATCTCAGGGCGGTCCGTAAAGTCTGAAGCTTGGTCGTGGGTCTTGAAGAAAGGGGGTACTGAAAGGAGATAATAGCGTTGTAAAAACAGGGCAGTTTAAGTGAGCAAGAATAATTGGCAGTTGAGTCGGGTTAGTAAACTATAATGAGAGCTATTAATATATCTGGTTGCGTTTTGGTTAGTTAAGTTGACGTGGCAATGGAGTCTAAAATTTTCGTGGTAGGATCCCTCTATAGGGACGACACGTAGCCTCATAATGGGAGGCTGGGTTACAAGTCAGGCCCAAGTTTGAACTATATTGTGTTGAAACACAAAGTGTAAAAGCGTGGGTAATTAAAATATGACAGGGGAGGATGAGCTTTGAAAAACGCTGAATAGGGTCTGAGGTCTGATTATGTTACATAGGTGTGCAAAAAGCTATATTAAGTATATCAGCCTAATGACTATGGCATTTCAAGGCAAGTTGAAGCATGTTCTGTCTAAACAGAACTCTGAAATTCAAGGACGAAAACGGAAGCTGTTAGACGTCTGGTAGATTAAAAATGTCTACGATTTGGAGCTTCTTAAAACGATGCTAATGAGAGTTGACCTTTGTTGAAGATAGGGTGGGTGTGAAAGCCATAAACGCCCCAACATGGTCTACAGACGCGAATAACTGTTGAAGCTTTTAGTATATTGGCTAAAAACTTATAATCAAATCTGTGAAAACAAGCGGCGTTAGCTGAGTCGTATTAGATATATGGTGAACCGCGGAGGCTTTGAAACGTTAATCGGGTCATTGTGTGGGTTCTCGTATGGTGCGTGGGGCAGCAGTTGAAGGGCGCAAGAAGTGTATGGAACGCGAAAACCCATAAAGGAGAAGTCGCAAAAGCAACGTTTATTCCTCTGTAAACAGTTTGTCCTTGTCAAGGCGCAAGATCTTAAGGATGGGTTAGGGGTCGTCTAAACGGCCTAAGAAGTCAGACCTAGAAGTCTTTCTGAGAAACATATAGACTAGGTGTCATAGGGCGTTTTGAAGGACTTTAATAATCGTTGCATTTTAAAGTTAGGAGGAAACTCGTAAAACACTTAAATTAACTTGTCTTGTCTAAACCGTAGGAGCAAGACCCCCTATAAGCTTCAGTCGGAGTATAAAAATATGTCGTGACTCTGGCTTTAAAAAGTGTAATACCTGTGCATTTGTGGAGTTAGGACTCGACCGAGAGATTTCCATAGAGATTTCCTTCCAATAGTTTGGCTTGTGTTTGTCACAAGGCCGAATTGTTGGAAGTTTTATGAACGTGGGTCGAAACGCATAAATTATTTACTCGTAACAGCTTAAGTTATGAAGTAAATATTATATAAGGGACATGTATTGAGGTAAAACATGTATTTGGTTTTGCATTCTTAAGGGTGACGGAGGGCGGAAATACACGCCATCTGGTGACATAACAGAGGGCACTTAATAGACAAGGAGATTGTAAGGTCGAAAGTAGTGCAACATGTGCGATATTATAAACTCGTCTCCATGATATTACAAAACAATAAAAGCTTTGTGATTAAATATGATGTGATCTGAACTGAAAAGTGTAATAGTTGGCCTTGTAGAAGTTAGGCGTGAAATCCATAAACGCCAAATGGTCATTTCAGCGGCGTAATTGGACTTGTCGCTGTTGATACAAACTTAAAATACAAGTAATAGAGTAGTAAACGCTTTTACGTGAGTACACTAAAATATCTGTAGCATGGGATCGGAGTTGAAATCCAGTATGCGTTCGTGAAGAGTTAAGCAGGCCCATCCCGCGAAAACCATACAGCGCCTAAAATTGGTCTTTCAAGCGCCAATAATTGAACTATGCTATTAACGCGGGCGGAAATTTCATAGGGTTGTCAGGATAAACGCTACGTGCCAAGACGATTGTTAAAACTAGGTGAGGATAGAAATTATGAATATGGGTCTAGTGAGCTTGAATAATTGTGTAATACGGGGAAGGTTTGTGTTCATTCGAAGTTTCACGATGGTTTGGTTACTAGCGAATTCCATGGAAATGCCCAATTATTTGCTTGTAACGTCTGGGGCCGAAATTGAATTTGGGAGGTGAAAGGGGTGGCTTGGGTTGGAAAATGAATTGCCAAGGAAGCTAAGGAGTAGTTGATTATGATGAGATGGATTTTGGAGGCCTTTGATTGTGTAATAGGCGCTGTATTTGGTTATAAGTAGAGTCGTCCGCGGAAATAGACAGGGTTGTTCGGGGAGATTAAATTGTGCCCTTCAAAATGGGCATGTTCCGCGCTCAATTAGTTTGAATACATCGTTCGATGAATCTTCTGTAAAAGTCAAGACAATGAAAAGATTTAATGTGTTTATAAATGGGGGATCGTGATTCACTGAGGGCTTTGGAAGCGTGGGTCAGTTCTAGCGTGTGCTTTGTAGAATTAGGCGTGAAAACAACATCTATAGAGTTGGCGCAAAAATAGGTCATTTCAACGGCAGAAATTGAATGTTCGTGTCTAACAACCTGGTGAGAATCAATGTACGATTAAAAAGTTTAGTTGATTGAAGATAATCGGTTCGGATTCGATGTGGTTGTGAAGCGGTGTAGTATGGAGTATTGCGTTTGGTTGTGCATTGTGATCAGCGGCGGTGTGGGGAAACGGCATAACAGCGTCGGCCTAGAGCATTCGTCTTGTAAGGGCGCAAGATTCGAACTTTGCGTCGTGATTCTAAATGTCTCAAAAATCTAATACTTGACTAAAAACTTCAGTGAGTAAAATTATGAATCACCTGGATCGGAGGGGGCGGGTTGTGGGTGCAACAAACGTTTAATAGTTTACATTGTAAAGTTGCGGACGTCGGTGGTGATTCGCCTGCTGTCTGAGGTGGCGCGATAGATGAGCCCGTAAGGACGCTAACAAATTGGATTATTTTACTAAGGACTAATTGAACTCGTCGGCGTGTCTAAACCGTCTGATGCATACACCTTAAAGCTTACAGTGATTAGAATATGTCTGGTGAATTAAGTTTCAAGACGTGTAGATTTTGCGGGATCTGGGTCTCTGAAAGTTAGCGTAGAACCATTAAAACATCAACATGGGCCATTACGACGTTGAAAATTAATCTCGTGTCTAAATCCCTAAAATCTAAGACCTAAAAGAGTAAGTGAGTAAAAATATGTCTTTGACCGAACATTGAAGATGTGTTATAGGTTGTGTTTTTAGAAGTTAGGCGCGAAAAACCCTATCACGCCCAAAATGGCCAGTTTCACGGCCCAAATGATTTGTTGTGTCTAAACACTAAAAGCTTAAGTAAGTAAAATGTGACATGATCGTGCTTTAAAAACGTGTAATATGTTGCATTTGTAGAAGTTTAGGAGGCGCAACCATAAAATTCCCCCGAATATTTGCTTGCGTACAGGTCCAAATTGACTTTGTCGTCGTTCTACACGCCTAAAATCATGACTAAGAGGCTAAGTGAGTAAAATGTACATGATTGAGCTTTGAAGACGTTGTAATAGTTGCATTTTGTTAAAGTTTAGGCGCGAAAACCATTAACCCCTTAGATGCCATCAGCTCAAGATGTGAACATGTTGTGCCTAAACCTCTGATATCATACTTAAAAGTTATTTATTAAGATTTTCCGTGATTAGGCTTCGGAAAACGTGTAATAGGTTGCCTTTGTAGAATTAGTTTTAAATATCCATAAAAAGCCCCAAAATGTCATTTCACGTGCCAAAATGAACTTGTCTTAGTGAGTAAATTTATAATCAGTGATCGAGCTTGAAACGTGTAATAGGTTGACTCGTAGAAGTTAGGCGAAATCCATAACAGGCCATAATTATCCTGTCAGGCCCATAAAACTTGTGTCGTGTCTAAAGGCCTTAAAATCAAAGCTAAAAAGTTAAGTGAGTAAAATTATGACATGATCAGGCGTTAAC
>SNQN01003997.1:0-11712 GCA_008642245.1 Bassia scoparia
GATTACATTCAATAGCAATGTAACGTGCTTTGATCTTTAGCATATAATTTGCAACAGCTATAACTTCTTAGAAAAGGATTACATTCAATAGCAATAACGTGCTTTGATCTTTAGCTCCACCAAAGCAAAATAAAATCAACTCAATGATCCGGATCCATTCTAAGAAAATCTGCAAGATCTTATGATATGGGAACACTTGCATTTCCTCAATCTTTCTTATTCCAAGTTTAATAAGACTGAGACTTCTATTGCGTTCCGTGAAAGGCAATGCCAAAGATTGATTCAGGACCGCTCTAAACACTAAGTGTGACCTGAGTCCTGAGATACTGAAATGTATCCCTAGAGACCTGCTCCTATCAAGATCACTCAAAATCGCTATAGTAACAAAGCAATATATTATACCTGAGTAACATTGAACTTCCAGTTGCTTTGAGCTGTTGCACCCATAGTTCCAGCAGCATTTCCATGATAGGCATTCCTTATAGAGACAACATCCTGGCAACCAGTGTAAAGCCTTGCCATCATTAAAGCCAACTCATTTGCTTCTGTCCCGGAGTTCGTGAAGAACACAACCTACAATATAAAAAGAAAATCCACAAGTTAAACTCTTAAACTATGAATAACAAACACAAACCACAAATCACTTCAATCATCAGACAATTTCAGGTAGCATGAACGTCCAACAAAAGGACAAAAGGGGGAACTAAGGATGTGTTTAAAAAGTTCTTCCATTTTGCACATGGCTAGCTTAAAGCATCAGCATCCTTACCTTGTTTAGGATTTACCATCAAGACCCTAACACAAAGTCGTAAACCTCTCTACAACTATAGTGGTAAGGCTAAATATTAGACCTATCAATCGATAAAATGGGGACACGATGCTGTTATAAACCAACAATGTAATGATGCACATCAAATTAGAGAATTCAGCAAGCAAAGCAAATAAAGAAGAGAAACACTTTGCATTTCATTATCACTCTTTGTCACACCACTAAGAAATCTCTGTTTGGGGATTCCAATAACACATGAAGGAATTTTTTTGGAAACATGACACTTGGCTGAATAAGAAATAATAGAAAATTCCTTTTCATTTATATACTTGTCAAAATTTTAATTTAGGGAAAAAGTTRGTCATTGTATTCTAAAGTTGTTATAACTTAATTCTAATAAAAAACTTATTTTGTGGCAATCTTTTTCACTTAAAAGCCATAATTGAAGTAAAATTCTTAAGTATAGTTGCTATTAGATAGCTACTCGGCAGACTAAAACCACATCTCAGACAAATCTCCTCTCTCTCTCAGCCCTATTTGATAGGAAGGGGTTGAGCGGCTTGCGGCTGACCCAAAAATGTCAACAATCTGTTGCGCAGGAAAGGGAGAACGTGTCGGGTTGCTTCTGTGCTGCTGGGATGTTCCTTCTTCGGTGATGCAGTGAGTCCAGGTGACCATCCTGGTTTAAAAAATACTTATACCAAGAGCCTGATCTATTTTTATGCGAACTGCTCTCTGTTTGCTATACAAATCAACATCATGATACCAAGGCGTACAAACACCCTATAACCTTAGAGCGCTGTCAGCAGGTCTGTTGAGGTAACATGATGGCCAAGGTAATTCCTCTGACACATGTCCTTCTAATATGATGACAAACCGATCTACGTGGCAGAGCGATACGAATAAATAAAATCCCGTGCCGACAAGAACAGGTGAGAATCAGATAAATGGATAAATCTCACGTGTTGCTAGATGGACAAATGTCACACATCTAACTTCTAAGAGGTAAGGTGATAACTATAAATACCCCAGAAAAAGCTCATTAACACACCAAAAATACACACAACAACCAACTACTTAAAGCATCTCTGACAACTTCTCCTCACTAGCACTTTTATTTCCGCTAATCCTGTACTTACTTAAGCAAGTCGGGAGGAGAAATCCGAATCAGGACTCTATTCTTCCTGTCAGGTGCTAAGGAGCCGTCAGCACATCGAGGGTGCTCAGGATCAAGACAGTGCTAACCACTTCTGACTAGATTTAGTCTCACCTTTGCATTATAGGAGGAGTGCCAAGGCCCACCCCAACATCAATAGATGTCAGCTCTTTCACAGTAGCATCGACGGGAAGCCATCTATCGCCTCTCTCACCCAGAAGCTGAGAAATATTGATAGCTAGCCATCTCACAGCACAACAATAGATATAATTAGTGGATATTATTAGGATATATTCGGAATATATAGTGGATATTTTCTGAAAAAGATATATTTCCTAAAATATCTTAGTAGTTTTAGATATTATTTATGTTCTACTACTATATGGGCAATTCATTAATAAAAATCAGTTTATTCCTTTAGTTAAAATTTTCTCTCTTGTTTGTTCAATGAAAACCTGTAAATTAACCTGGGTGTGCCCGATTAATTTGTTATTGATCAACACTTTGTGCTTGTGCTCTTTGTGAGTTAAGATCCTTGAAATTCCTGCTGTCCGAGAGTTTTAAAGTTTATTTTTGTTCTTTATTCCCATTCTTTGGAAAATCCTTGTCCGTGTTTGTTCATGAGGAGTTAGGGTTTGTGAGCATCTCGCTTTATAGATCCCACACAGTAGATTTTCCCTATCATCTACGCATTTTTTTTCTTTTTCTTTATCATGAATTACACTCAATGATTTAATGTAACATGCCATTGAAATTTTTTCATTTTATTTTAATTTTTCAGTCCTACCAAACAATGTAGAAAATAGGAAATAGCGTCAGGAAAAATATTTACGCTCCTACCAAAATACACCTAAGTATTACCCTTGGAGTTCTGAAACTATATTGTATCTCAATCCATGATCGAATCTCATAATTCACAATCACGGCAGCTCGTGCCTGACCTTTTTAGTCGTGAAAACGAAGAAACAAATACAATGACTTATTTCGATTTTAAGAGAAAAATTGTGAAACATAATAAAAGGAAAAAAATGAAAATGTTAATCTCAGCCTTTGTGGTCTTCTCACAATAATCCCAAGTGAGATAAATTTAGATTAATCCTAACTAGTACACCTATCTTCTTAAATGGACCTAGGAAAATGTTACTTGTTAAATCAGGTTTCTCTCATTTAGCCGGATTTTTTCTTATTTAAAAAGTAAATAAATGTTCTCCTTTTTTTAAAAAAAATCTTTATGTTAATTTTTGCCTGTTTGGTTTCAAGCATTAAACAGTTCATTTGAAATCGGATTTGCCCAAATATCATGTTTGAGGTAATCTAAACATTTGGATTGAATTGACTCAATCCAACCCACTAAAACATTGGTTTATTATATGCAGAATGAAATTCATTATAAGACAACTAAATGTTCTCCCTAAATGAGTAACGATATGAAAATATATACCACGTCTTCGTGATCATTTGATTCTGAAAAAAGACGCAGTTGGAACTCTAAAAATAGCTCGAAATTATGTGAAGTCATGCTCGAAATCATGTGTCAAGGTCAAATAAAGACAAAAAGTATTTTCTTTTATTTCTTTCTATTTTTAGAATTTCTATTTAGTTTAGGATTTTTTAAAAATATGATACTGGTGATTTCGATGATTCCACTTTTCATTGCATTCTTCTCATTTTTTTTTAGTTCACCAGTATTTTAGATTATTTTTCCGATTTTCTATAAATTTTCTATGAATTTACAATATTTACAAGAATCAAAATAGCGCAAAAAATACATTAAAAAATCATAAAACTTTATGAAATACCAAAAAATACATGGAATGGTTCATACGAACCGTAGCTTTCTTGCAAAAGGGGTCTGGTTCATTCACAATCAGAAGAATCGGATTATTTTTTGAAGAAGAAAGGTAGCGAATGATTGACTATATACGCTCGTTTTGAGCGTTATATACGAAACTCGTTTTTGCTTTTTCGTGCCTATTAAAATCCCCTCCTTTGCCCTCATTTTCGAGAACTTCACCAGCGTTTTACGAAAACTCCTATACTGCTTATTTCTCCTTCACTCTCCACTCATACCTCTTTTTCACCACACAATACATACAAAAATACGAATTCTTGTGTTCTTTTCAATCTATTGATTGAGCGAAAATCAAGTATAACTCTGAGTTTACTCACCCAAAACCATCATTCGCATTCTACTTGATAATAATTGTTACGAGTTCAATTCAATTAATAAAATGTAATTCTCACTTTTAAATTGTTTTCATGTACCAATACGTAGGGACTATTAAACCCACTTATTCGTTGTTGTCACTCTTTTATTATCATCTTTGTTATTTTCATTATTAAACGTATACTGTTATTATTAATTAATATTATTGCTAATCGTCCGATACGTAACCATGGTTTCATTGGTTGAGCGATTCAACGCGAAATTCTAATAATCTACATTTGATCTATCCTTTGTATTGATAGCGATTCAAGTAGATCTTAATATACTTTTGTTTATATTATTTTTTGATATATATTTTTAATCATCTTGATATTGTTTAAATAAGATCGAAGTAATTACTTCACATACAAAGTCAGATAATTGATGGACAACGATTTCCTAAGCTCCTTGTAAATTGACTAACAACAAAGTGATCTCCTTATCCATTGTTAAAAGTCATTGTGTTATAATAGTTGAGACCCATTCTATCAATTCCCACTTCTGAAGCTAATACTTAAATGTAGTATATTCAATCTAAATAAGAAGTGTGACATGATATTATTTAGTTTATTTTTTTTTGTAAAAAAATGAGTATACAGACGCATTGCTCTTCGTTGGATGCTGAAACTAAGGCATGATCTGCCCCACATAATTTAATCTTAACTTTGAGTTCTGAATGTGGTTAATTGATAAGTAAATAGCTAGTGTAAGAATGCCAATATCCTGCCCCACCAACCATGCAATCTTATTGTATTGGACAACATCACAGTTTAGGATCAATGAAGAACTTGGATTATTAATGTATTTGATCAAGGAACAAAATTAATTGTTACCTTATGAAGCATATTGATGTAATTGAAGGAAATGGATATTGAAAGACTAGCTTGCCTTGCAGTTGCGCCAAGAAATGACTCTTGTAATGAGGACTTTTGACACTTCCAGCATGGTACATGGTGTGTAATAATAATTTTTCGTCTCTGCTCATTCAATTTCTTTTTGAAACCACTTTTTCATTCCTATTCCCGAGCTACTTATAACCAATCATAACTATAGGATAATATTACTTGTACTTCCATTCTTTATTTCTAATTACTTGTTAACTTCAGAATGTTACTACAAATATTTGTTATGTATAGTAACATTCAGTAGCAACATATATAACAAAGACTATAAGTACATTATTCAGGCGAGCCAAACAAACTCATGATTGCATCGCTGGTGTGCATAATTTTATGTTTATCTTGGATTAGGATTTAACTTACACCATATAAGATTTTGTGTACACATATATATAATAGCTGCCGTGACATCCTAATCAATAAAACACAATTGCTATGCATGGAGTTCAGTCCAATGTCTGCTCTCCAAAGAGAAATACTTGGTTGAGGTGGAAAAAGTGTGATCCTCGAAGTACATGGGATCACTTCAGCCATGTCATCCGCAAACATTAACTAATTCTTACCTTTTGCTTCAGCAGACTCTTTAATTTGTATTTGTTGAGTTCTTGCCTTCGCATGGGCCTTCATATTTACCATTCAGGACTTGTAAAGTGTACATTAAGACATTTAATTACGGAGATAAGATTGTTCCATTATTTCAGGTCTTCTTCAGAAATATTTAATATTAGAGTGCTCTAGAATCTGTACCTAGATTTTTATATTATTACTATTTTTGCTTTCCAATAATGACGAAGTTGTTGGTGTAATAGCATCAAAATAAAAACTATATTTGAAGATAGTATAGCATTATTGATCATTCATATGTATTACAACCTGGATTTTCGCCTTGTGCAACTTGCCTAAATCTTTCCAAAGGTTTGGTTTAGTAGTGAAACCTTCAAAAGATGAGCAAGCTATTCATCATTTCTTATGAAAGGCCTACCCATCATCATGAATGGATTTTTTTTTTAGAATTATTATTTTATTTTATTTATATTTGTAAAGAAGGAAACATGGTGATGCCTCTAAAAACACCACCTAACACATCCGATAGAAGCGGATGCATCATTTGATAATTTTCACATACCATATAACGATCCTTATTTGTTTGGTTGGAAGTAATCTTAAAACGACACCTTTTTTCTAGGGTTAAAATTTAGCACATTATCATATAGTATATCTTATTAGTTGTCATTCTTCACCTTGGAAAATGTTTCATCTCTGGCCGGATTGAAGATTAATTAAATTTAATATATTGATGTTCGCATTCTCGTATGTAATGTGTTTCGTAGATACGACCATGTGCGGGACCTAATTGGCCCTGTGGTGCACGTGTACACCATCCGGCCCAAAAAATTTGGCTTTTTTTTTTAAAAACTTTCTAAATAAAAGTATAAAACAAAGTGAAGGGACAAATAAACACATGTTGCTTCCTAACTCAGTGCGAAAGGCCTTATTAGTTGCTAAGGTCGCGTGTTCGATTCCTAAGCTGTCTTTTTTTATTTATTTTTTCCCAAAGTTTAATTACAATTCCCAATTACACAATCTCATTCCATTTTCAACTCAAAGTCTCAAACCCTAACTCATCTCTCCTCTCTCTCCCTCGCGCGCGGGCTCTCCGTGACCTCCGAAGCTGCCGACGGTCGCCTCGCTCCATCAGTCACTATCTGCCAATTCTCTCTCGTCCTCTGCCCTCACTCCTCGCCTTCTCGAGTCCTCGACGTCCTTCTCAGTGAGTCACTCTCAGGTTAGTATTCACAATCACAATCACAATCACAATCATATCTGCTTTTCTTATTTCAATCTAATGTTTTACCTTTGGTCAGGTCAATACTCAAGCCCAGTCCATGTTGTGGATTGTTCCAACCCCCGCAATTCCAAGTACTATGTTGTTGTTGTACAGTCCTCTCTCTTCTCTTTCTCAATTATAACAAGTACTTATTTATTTCTTATTATATTTCTCCTTAATTTCTTCTCGATCAGTACACTGCTAAGTTCAATGCCAGAAATGTCAAACTACCTATACTCCTCACATGGCAAAGTCCCAAGAAGAAATTTAATTGTGAGTTTAATCATTTTTCATCCTACAATGAAATTGGCCAAACACATAATTTGCTGAAATTCTCTGTCTCTTGGTCAGTTAGACTGCTCCGGAGGAGATATCCATCAATTTAACTGGCCTTCGACATATGTGTTACTTCATCGGCATGATGACTGACATAATCTTGAGGAGGTCGTTCTAGATAACAATCTTTTGTATCCAATCTACATCATTTTTCGCGTAAGTTTTTTAGTGTCATGATCCAATTACAAGTACTTGAAAATAGGTTCCTGAAATAAGTGAGAATTACTTGTGTGTAGTCTTGTTTGAGTCCTGTTAATCGTTTGTAAGTTTGATAAGGAAAAATTGTTAAGCTGAAACTTCTATCCAAGGAAATTTCAAAGTCCAGAAATTGGATCTTCGATCAGATAAACTTTGAGATAACATTGCTGTTAGAGGAGATGAAAGGTTTGGAATATTGACAACTCTTAGTGAGCTTCTATGAAATTGGTGAGACGGGACTCTCTGAACTCTTAGTGAGCTTTCTATGTAATAAGATTAGTACTATTTTTAGTATATTAAATATATATTTTATTTTGTACCTTTTAATATTTTATGTATTTTGTAAAATTGTTAAAAATTTTTTTATTACAAGTTTGTTAATAATAGTGACCCACCACGGGAAATCCTGGGTCTGCCACTTCATACGACAAAGAAAGTATTAACAATACGTTTGAGAGCCTTTACCAAAACCTCCTTCAATCTCCCGGAGAACTGTACACCATCTATCTACTAGTGTACACGGCGCGGCCACGCGCGGCCGTGTCCACTTATAATATTGATTTTTTGGAATGATATCCGCTAATCAACTTGACACTAAACTATTCATATTGATTATTAGAGAGCAATATACTTCATTTGCCATAAAAATACATTTTACCATTGTTTGGTAAATGCAACCATATGCAAGAAAAGAAACAACCCCGTTAGAAACTGTGGTCACACAAAACCAGACTTGTAAATTGATATACATATAGACTTATTACTTTCAAATAATCATTTGCAGTTAACATATCATATATGGAGTACTTTCTTTTGTAAAAAAAATATTAGCTATGTTCATTACTTACGCATGATATAATCTGGAGCAGCTGAAAGTACGCGACCAAGAAGGAGAAGATGAATAAAGAGTAATGAGAGTTGTCGTGCTAGAAACTCTGCCCAAGTGACTAAGCAATTTGTCCTATATTATTGCTGTAAACCAACCCGATTGTTACCACAAAAGTAAGCATAATAACAATACAGTATAGCCAGAAATCCACCTAAGGACAAGAACCGAAGCTAGATGTCTTCCCCAAGCACACTAACTCATCTTTTCCGATTAATGCTCGCAACAATTATCACTCTTGCCTACATCCACACAAAGAGCATCCACACTTGCAATTCACTTGCTTGATGATATATCATAAAGTAAATTAGTTGATTTCTATCAGTATTCATGTCAAAAAGCCAATTCAAAATCATAACTTACTAACATGCCCTGTGAGGCTGTGACATGTCAACAGAGCATTAAAAACTTAATCAGATATCACATGCCTTTGGCAAATAAATAATATTCATAACAGTGGGAGTTCTAGTAATTAAGCAATCAACCATTATTGACATGTCAAAATAATAAAAATGAGAAATATCTTGAATATAGGGCGTAGAACTTGGACCTAGAAAAGAGAGCAGATCCTTAACTCTCAACAAGCCTTGGCTAAATAGCTAGTTACATTGCAACATCTAATTCCTCATATAACAAGATCTTGGTAGAATACCACCATTTTAAATGAAACCTAAATTAAGAGGTGTTCATGCTTAAGAAAACAAGAGCAAGCTATAATAAGCATTTACAAAAAGTAACAATGGTCATAAATTTTTAACACAATTGACAATCATAAACATTTACTAACAAGTAACAATCACAAACAAATTAACAATCACTAACAAAAGCAAACACCCTCTCAATGGACATAGCATATGGGCTCGTCGCCAACAGTTCCAAACATAATCCATGCTGCCCCGAGATAGTCTGGTGCTACTGCTGCCTCAGTCCTACTGCTCTCCTTCGGACCTGTACACTACACAGCCGAGACCACTGCCGGAACCTCCTGCTCAAGCACATTCTGCTGCTGCCTTAGCTTGCACTTACTGCTAAAGCACTGTCCTGCGTAGTCCCTCTCAACTATTTTAGTGCCAAATCATAAAATCTAGGTAAAAAAACATATGAAATTTACAAGACTGATCAAAATAATGGTAATTTCTTTATGCGTCATGCACTAATTTAATAACACATAAGACTCTATGCTCTATCCGACCTGCATATACTCAATCCACTATACTGACTCTAAACTCATGTATTTTAGGTCCAAAAATAACATAATCATCAACAAAGTAAAAGTACAATCAACAATAAACCAATCGGGTCCAAAATTGGAAATCAATTTTCTTCATGCATATTGACCAAACATTGCTAGATACCTTGTTATCTCCCTAAACCAGTTATTGTGCAAATATTTTCATCCAGAAAGCTTTAAAAAAAGTTCACAACTACCATTGATGGATCAAAAGTTCACCACCATCATGCACCATAGTCAAATAAGTCAATTATCATCCTTTAATAGGATTGTTCTTTTGTGTTCTTTTTGAGTTAGGGGTTTAGGCTCTATTATTTGTTTTGATGAAAAACCTTTTCATGAAAAAATATAATTTCAAGAAAATCAATTTTTAATGGAAAACATAATTTTAGAAAACATTTTTGATTATTTGTTTGATTATGGAAAAATTCAGGAAAAAGAGAAATGAAAGTAAAAGAAAAAAGATGGAAAGAAAGCAATAGAGAGGAAATGTGCATGATTTGTTTTTTCAAAGGAAAATGTTTTCCTTCTCCGAGTAACACTTTTCCGCCTAGGGAAATGAATTTGTTTCCTTACCAAACAAAGAAAATGAAATGTAGTGGACAATCATTTTTCAGGAAAACGTTTTCCTTTAAAACATTGTTAGAAAAGGATTACATTCAATAGCAATGTAACGTGCTTTGATCTTTAGCATATAATTTGCAACAGCTATAACTTCTTAGAAAGGATTACATTCAATAGCAATGTAACGTGCTTTGATCATGTATTCTAAAGTTGTTATTGTATTCTAAATTGTTAATTAATTCTAATAAAAAACT
The DNA here is from genome assembly GCA_008642245.1 of Bassia scoparia. NCBI lineage: Eukaryota > Viridiplantae > Streptophyta > Magnoliopsida > Caryophyllales > Amaranthaceae > Bassia > Bassia scoparia. Next base: position 10,328 of record SNQN01003997.1, read on the forward strand.
TATTTTATGGCAATCTTTTTCACTAAAAGCCATAATTGAAGTAAAATCTTAAGTATAGTTGCTATTAGATAGCCTACTCGGCAGACTAAACCACATCCATGAAACAAAGTGATTTTAAGTTGGCTAAATTTAGCCCATCTCGTTTAGGATTACAATCAAGACCCTAACACAAAACCTAAACCTCCTGCAACTATAGTGGTAGGGCTAAATAGTAGACCTATCAATCGATAATGGGACACGACTCTGTAATAAACCAACAATGCAATGATGCACATCAAAATAAAGAATTCAGCAAGCAAAGCAAACAAACATGACAAATACTTTGCATTTCATTGTCACCCCACTAAGAAATCTCCATTCTAGGATTCCAATAATGCAGGAAGGGAAAAAATCTTCGAAACATGACACCTGGCTGAATTGAAGTAAAAGAAAATTCCTTTTCTTTAACTACTTGTCAATTTCAATTTGGGCAAAAGTTGGTCATTGTATTCTAAAGTTGTTATAATTTAATTCTAGTAGAAAACTTATTTCATAGCTATCCTTTTCATTTAACAACCAATCAACCATAAATGAAGTAAAATTCTTAAGTATAGTTCTATTACATAGCTATCAGCAGATTAAAACCACATCTCAAGACACAACTAATTATGTAACAAAGTGATTTTTAATTAGCTATATTTTAGCATTCAACCTTACTCTAAAAAAAAACAAAACTAAGCATTCGAGTTTTATGTGAACTACACATAGTAAAGCACAAAAGTCACTTTCTTTTTGATTATCAAATGTACTCCAATAAAATCATTAAAACCCGGATAGGAGTGACACCTAACAAAAAAGATAAAGTTGAAAAAGGTGATGACATACTTTGAGATCACCAGGCAATTTAGAGGCCAAAGCCTCAGCAAAATCAGCAATAGCAGAGTTCAAGTATAAGATTGTCGAGTGCCTGTAAACGCTTCATCTGATAACCATGGCCTCGACTACATCGGGTGGCAGTGACCACAACACACTGTGCAATCCCACCGAACCCGTCCAAATATCTCTACCCTTGTCATCATACAGATACTGCATCCTTCTTGAATGAAATCACATTCCTTCTTGTAAAAAAAAGTAAAAATGTATTCATTTCACAACACAATCTTCATCTTGAATTCCCTGCATGTAAACCAGCAGTTTCTTATAGTCTCTAATTAAATCAACCATATATGAAGTAAGTCAATATCTCAGAGAAGAGAGAAACAAGAGTAGCATCATATTATTGGTTATTCATGTGCAAAATTGTTTCACACAGGAACAGGCCAATCAGAAAGGTAGGAACAGGCTGATAAGCAAAACATTCGCATCCCTCCATTAATAATCAGAGTGCATAGTTGATCAGTTCAGGA
>SNQN01003997.1:18382-55559 GCA_008642245.1 Bassia scoparia
TACACAGAACGTACACTGACCAAAGAGAATGAATAAACTACCATAAGAATCGAAGAGGGTGTACGCTGCTTTAATCCCTTGGCAAAGAGTTGGATATATCGTCTGACAATGAGATTTACGGTACTTTTCTCCTGACCGTTCTCCATCACGGTACATGTCCAATAATAAGAATAGACCGCCTTTGGAACTGTAGAACAACCAGTAATGAATAAGAACACTGCCAACCAATACGTATGTTGCTACCAAAGGCACAGAAAAGTCCCGGCCACTCGGCTTTATTTAGTATGATACACTAGCATTGGTCCAAATGTACGGCTTCCGAAACTACCCTATCTCCTAAACTAAAGTACCTTGACACAAGATTGGCATAGTGCACGCACTACTCATGAACAGCACAAAATTGCTTAGCTTCGTTTGCGCGTGAGATGCGACTCTACCGTAAGGAGCACTACAAATGCGAGAACGCCCTTTCAGACACTCCCAATTCCAACACTCAAAGCCACTTCCGAATTTTGAGACAGTGCGTACGATGCTTAATGAGCTTAGGAGCAAAAGAACACCCAGCGAACGAAAGACATCCTCCTTCACCACTCCGCTACATGGCGCTGCATACGCGTAGCTCAAAGAGAGGAACCTCCCTTGTAAGTATAAATGACTTATGAGTCATCTTATACTACTTCAACACCTAACCCTACAAAAGCAAATACCCCACTTACAGGGGAACATAAAGTCATCTTAAATAACAATGATGGTAGTAATACTATCTGGCGCAATATCCAACCGTACCGCAAACCGCCAAATTAATAAGCTGAACAAAACATCAACAGGAAAAGAGTTCTCAGTGGTCCGAGTGGATCATAAATATAGTATAGCCGCGCACGAAACCCAGGGATGATAGACTCATGGTCGCAGAACTGTCGCAGAATGTACGCTCGTACCGAACAAAAGGTGAAGAACCGCTGGCCATCAACAGTGGGACGCAAGTAGCTAATAGTACACAAGTGCACAGCAAGCTCCAACCGTCTTATTTCAGCTATCCCCACGTGGATGGCGTGGCAGACACCACACTGCCAAATGGCCACGATACACCACCCAATCTAGCTCGTAGCCCGTCTACGATAGAACATTACAGCTAGTGCCGTAACACAACCTAGTCGTCTACTTTGGCGTCCCAACACGTCCACCAACAAGAGATCTTACCTATACTAATACGAACCACAGACACCCTGAACTTACACTACACACTGCTGTCCCCACGCATACCATTGATCAAGCAAACACCTGGCACCCTCTATCAGCAGCTTCAATACGCCTTAATGCACAATCAAGTAGACCTACCATGAGAATACTTGGGTTACACATCTCATACGAACCTCCTCGGAAGGTACTCTCTCGTCGTTATTTTCATTTGAGTCAAATATACTGAATAACTTCAATATATTGTGGAATTGTAGATATGACGTATTCACATTTGTGTTATGGTCAGTTCTTTACCTCGCATAGATCGCCCTTAACTCTCAAAAATCTTCATGACTCCCCATCATCAAAAAATCAATATAGTTGTTCGTAAAATTTTACGTACACTGATATAATCGTTATGTATCGTTTGACTCCCTATGAGTCTATATACCTCGTGAAGGAATTGCCACCTGGAGAGTACGAATTATGAGATGTAAGAGCTTAGGTGCATGCACTCTAATCCCTATACCTCATAACGAATATTCTTGACCGCAGCAATTACTCCAATATCCTATCATACTATTCCACTCCAGCCCAATAATGAGCCTACTCCTCCACAACATCAATATCTTGACAAACTCCTTGAAGCTAGGACAAATCCTGAAGATAGCATATATAATCTGGTCTATGTAGTATTCAAATTAGATCTCAAAATAGTAATAAAGGCTCCCAACGGCAAATTTGTGATAATATCACTGTCTGCGCATTGGGGGAAAAATAGATTAACCACAATTAGCCCTTTTGAGGATTCTCCCTCTTATAGCTCAGCTAATAAGCGGGATACTTGACTTCACAATAGACATTTATGGACTTATCTCACCGCCTCAATCTAATAAAGACTCAACGAAATAATTAACATGTGTTTTTATATTGGGGGATGAATAAACGTTCTATCTTATGGACTATTCCCGCTCTTACTCACAAATCTGAGGTGTATAAGTTTTTTTGACAAATTTGCAACTAAAAAACGTAAACCTATATCAAGCACAATAATATAAATTCGAGACGCGAAAATACAAAAAAAGAAAGTTAATCTCAAATGTGACCATCAGAAAATACGCGGAATATCAAAAAATTATCCGCTCATTTCGTAATTCATAGCTGAATCAAGAGGAATATGCATCCTCTTTGATTCTCTGCCCAAACACATCTCACACAAACACATATGGTTAAGAAAAGACACCGCCAAAGAATTCAAATCGAGTAAAGGTAATAATCATGCATAACTTTGCCCTAAGACTCATGTCACTTCTCCTGCCCTTCATACTATTTTTCGAGATACATGACCTCCGACACAACCATGACCTCATCATCTTTACCCTATCAAATCATTCTTCCCACTACCGCGTCCTTGGTAATTAACTCTCCCAACGTAAATATAATCGATTCACAAAATACCTTAAGGAGGTTCACTAGCATGCGATCTACCACTATCTTTGGATGACCTATTATCAGCTTATCACTCATATTTTTAACACATGCTAAATGCAACCAAAAAAACTTGCAATCTCGCTCCACTCCTTGTATTCCTTGGTTATCCTTCCAATCACATAAGAGGTTAAATGCATTGATTCTAAGTCCAAAAAAGTAATTATAGCTCAGGCATGTATCGTATTACCTCTGAACTTCAATTCCCATTCAAGTACAACTTACATTAACTCCTAATGCCATGTCATACCATGTCCTTTAGACCATAAAAACAAAGTTCATGGCATAAAAAAAATGTATCCAGATAGACATAGATTATAAGCCATTACACCCAATGCCCAATGAGACCAATCCATGTCCAAAACCTCCATCTAGCCCAACAAACAACAAACAGTAGCTCTCAACTCTCCTTTACTACGTCTAGACCAATAAAATCCTCACTCAGACCACATACTCTCCTACTCCTCCCACCCAAACAAAACCCTCCTCTCCTATTTCTTTTTTGGTCCAACCCGTGGCGCCTTATACTTCTCCCAACAAACGTGTTACCAATCAGCTCCTTCATCGAACCTTCACTCCTCACTCCTTCACGTTGTACACATAGACAAACATGCATTATTCAACCAAATCAAAATATGTCACAACTCCTCCTTATTCCTTCTAACACAATCAATAATATTCACCTTCCCAGAAAATCCCATGGCCACATCTTCATGCCCAATTGGAGACATGCTACTGCAGGATGAATTTAATGCTCAATAACATTGAACAGATAAGGGACTTGGGATCTTATCCATCCGTCCTTCAAATGTTAATGTATATTGTACATATGGCACTTATTCTCGGCATAAGAATCGAAACTCTGTTGGTAATCGTTGAACATAATAGAAGATCTCACTTGGTAGGTGATAGGAATAGGTAACTCAGACGTGAAGTATGATGTGACTAACAACTTTAGCCTCCGTTGTCAACCGGCTACTAATACCAAACACATTCTCAGATATTGCTCATCTAACTCAGTATCTTATACCTACATCAATTGGATGTCAAGAACCCTTTTCATTCAATCTGGTAATCATTGAATGAAGAATTAGATGTCTCAAACCATTGTTTCCGAATACTTTCTACGTCACTAAAGAAACATCGGTTCTGTCTCTTTGTAAGTACTCTACAGTCTAAACAGGCTCACCCATGCGTGTCATCCATAATACTGAGTTCGGTCAAATCAGGTACGGCTTTATTCATCACACCTCCTACATCATTCTCTTCTCTTATCTAACGTGGATCCTATATTGTGCTATAATACCAAATTGCTTTGTATGTCGAATGATATTATTACTCACTGCAATTCTCTGATTTACTTCTTACGTTGTACTGTTCTATGAACAGAATAGTCACTAATGAAATCCTGATATGAAAGGATTTGGTCCCTTGAGTACTATCTTGGGGATCTTCTGTGACTCACAGACTAGCTAGCTGGTCTTAATTAACCCTCTCTTTAAGCAGATATGGCCACTGAAATTCTGACCGTGCAGGTAGTCTAATTGCAAGCCTGCTCCTTAATCCTGGACACACAGGCAAAAATGAGTTGTTTCCTCATCTACTCCTTGTTGATCCCATTTCTCTATAGCGTCTTGGCGGTTCTGCAGTACTTTAACTTTACTCATTCCACAATATCATATGTAGTGCTACAACAGATTTGTTTATTATGCATGATCCTAAAAGGGCATATGGATGCTTGATAAGGTATTTATACGCATGTTTAGTACTCTCGATTATGTATGCATTTGTATAATCCTCTTACCACTTTCTCTGTGTCTCTATACTGATGCGAATGGGGTGGATGTCTTGAACTCGTCGCTCTCACCCCTCTGGTATTGTGTTTTCTGCGACTAATCTTGTTTCTTGTCCTCTAAATGTCAACCTACTATGTCTAAGATCCTAAGTGCTGAGGCGATTATCGATGTGTTAACAATGTTCATCTCGGATTCTGTTGGCTTCGAATTTTGCTACATTGAACTCTCATGGTCCCATATTCTACAGCTACTCTTGTTTATTGTGATAATTGGTTAGTGGCTGTTTATCTGCCAATGGGGAATTCCTGTTAACATCAGTGCAGCTAACATGATTAAGATGGACATCCATTGTCCGTTGAAAAGTGTATTCATGTGGCGAGTTCGTGTGCTTCATGTTCTTCCGTTTATCAATTGCTGGACAATTTACTAAGGGCTCCCTCGCGTTTTTAATCTGATAATTTCGTTGCCACTCTCCGGCGGTGTGCCCCTACCGCGTAAGACTTCACGGGGGAGTGACAAATATGTTAAATATTTATAGTAATTATACCCTGTAAATTAAACCATAATATATTTGGTGTAGCATTATACTAACCCTATAGGATTGGATATATATATTTGGATAATCTAAGGATAAGATTAGACAAATATTTATCACTCTAACACACCCTATCTCGCTACCACGATCATTACCAACTACCAATAACACCCTATCAAAATATTCATCAATATCATCTTCAAATGACCAGATCATTCTCCTATCTTCAACTAGCTCATTTGCTCTAAAATTAAAAAAAAATGTGTAACAGCCATTACAACACTATCCGAAATCGGATATTAATTTCTCAATCTAATAACACAAACCATTGATAAACAAAACCACAAAGAAATAATTGAAATTGAAATTACCCAAACTAGCAAAGTTATTTGTTGAAACAACAGTAAGATGAGGCATCAGCTCAAGAAAGCATACTCATAGTTAAAAATAAATGCAAAACTAGATCTCAAACCGCAACTCAAATTACAAAACAAGATATTCCAAAACACCGACAAAACCACCCAAGTTAAAAAAAAAATTTAAAACAAATACAACAAAAATTTTCGAACCTAAGACAATTCATTACTAAAAGCAATTCAGTCAACAGATATTGTCACAGTTCAACTAACAATAACTATAATTCTTATGAAATACAATGATATGAGCATAATTTAAACCCTCATAATCATGATTATTAACTTGCACAAATTAATCACCAACATGTATACCAAACATCAGCTATTACCAATGAACAAAACATATCTTGCAATTAGATTTTTCCATTAACAAAAATTGTAACCACTTTTAATGAAAGTCTATGTGTTCTGGTATTGATGAAATAAGTTCACAAAAATACAACCTCTAACTGATTGTGTACAGAATCAAAGAAACCAAAATTCTGCATACCTAAATCAAGGGTTGGGGTACTAAATTTAGATCCATAAAAGAACCAATTCGATGAGGAGTAGAAAAAAGAGCTCCAGTTTTCGGGCCGACTAATCTTAAAAATCAGCAGGCGAGTCTTCGACATCAATTTGGAAAGAAGAGAATCTACAGGAATTCTTGAGTTATTTAAGCTCGAATATTAGTGGGAATGATGGCATGATTTCAACAAGTCATGAATTTAAGATTATATACGCGAGAGCAGTGTTCAAATGGAATCTCAAATTATAAATGTTGAGAATCGAGCGAAGTTTTGACAATGGAGGAAATTTCCCTTGTTTGGGAGCCTGAAAATTAGTCAGTGACCCCCGTTGTTTTCCCCTTTCCGTTTATGGTTTTGTTGGCATTTTTTTATTTTTTAAACTTAAAAAGATTTTAATGCCCCGAACACCGCTCTATACTCATAGCTGGTACGAGTCTCTACTTCCTCAAACCATAGTTGAAAATAAGACAAGATCAAAGGTACTACTATTTACCATAACACTATTGTTACTTCGTACTTCTTATTGCTATTCTATTCTTTCTATTTGTTTCAATGTTTTCATTTAGACTACTTGTTAATTCTTATTTTTATTGTTCAAATGTTGGTTATATATTTAGTAAAGTATCATCGTACCATTATTATTTGACTTTGTAATTTTATTATATTTTCTTCTTAATTCGTACGATTTATTTGCTAGCTTTTTATCTCTATTATGTTGAACAATGATTCTAATTACGTTAAATTGATTATATTCAATTTTACTAGGTTAAATAGTAAAGAAGAAAACAGATGACTCAAACTAATTGCAAAAGTTAATGCTAACTGGTCAGAAAAATTAAATTTCAATGAACAAAATGTTAATGCGAGATAACATAAATCCTACTCAGGATATTGGATTAATAATTTGATGTTAATATGGTGTTCTAGTCAATATCCAATGAACAACCTTCACTTAACCCCCGTATGTGAATCTAAATTAAGGTACTAGCACTACTTTAATGCAATGATCCTGCTTTACGAGAAGCCACATTAGTAGCATTCCTCTAAAACAAGAAGAAATTGTAGGCATACATCAGTTACGCATATCAAATTTCTCTAACTAATTTTCCTTCTTCTAGTAAGCCTGATCATCAAATGTCCATTAAAGCTAGTTAGTATTAAGAATATCCTTGGCTAGAGTCTTCAACTTATTACCAACTCTGCTGAATGTTTGCCATGTATTCCTTTTGGAAGGACCCATAAGAAAAAGTGGGAAAGATTCTTTCACTGTACAAGATTTCAAAATGGAAAAAATAATGGGGAAATGATTGTTCATTTCGAACTTCATGTTGAAGAAAACACAACTCAGCCCCGAATATTTCAGTATGTGTTGAAATATTTGCAAAATGCTGAAGGACAAATTGATCGTGCATATGAAAAGGCAACTCCAAAACAGATTGAAGAAAATCATAATTGATTAAGCGTTCCATATATGTAGTACGGTGGCAATACCATTTCAAAAAGTGCATTTAAAGGTCATGATGAAAGTACAAATTCAAAAATCTAGGGAACTTCTTAGTGATGTTAAAACTATTCTTCATCAGAGAGAAAGATGTGAATGATGTTGTGCTTGAGAAATGCCCCGCAAAATGTTAAAAATACATCTCGACAGTCAAAAAAGATATTTACAATATCTTTGCTAGAAAAGTGCAAAAAATTCGCAGGGAATTGGTGAATACAAATTTTGCATAATGTTGATGAATCTCAAGACGTATCTAAAAGAGAACAAATGACTAATGTGATAAGATTTTATGATGATATGGATTTACGTGACAGATTTTTGGAAGCTAGTTCACTTAGGATAGCACCACAGGATACAAAATCCAAACCCTAACGAGGAAATTTCTAATGTTCTGTCTATTTGATGAGTTAAGCATTCAAAATGTGATAGGACAAGGTTATGATGGACTAGTAATATAAAGGCGGAATAAGGAACGGTTACAAGCATTTAATTTTGAAAGATTGTCATTATTGCATATTATGTAGCTGTCTAGCACACAAACTACAACTAGCTCTTATTGTTGCCGAAAGATAAGTAGCTGAGGTGCATGATTTTTTAAAGATCTTATTTAATCGTTGAACACTCTTAGCTCTTCGTCCAAGAATCATGATGAATTACAAGAAGTTAAAATCTGAAATTAGAGAATTTAATTTAAATTCAGGAGAGTTGGAGACTGGAAAGGGTATTGAACCCATTGACACTTTACATGTCTTAGGAATACTAGATGGAGTCTCATATAAGTCTATTTGCAGTGTTATAAGAAGTCCAATACAACTTGTATAGTCTTGAAAAGATGCCATTGATCGAGTCGAGCAACAAATACTCAACGCCAGGATGCAAAATTTCCCCTAAAAATTTCTTGTCATTTGATTTGTATTTATTTTACATTTGGATGAAGAACTTATTGAGCTTACAATTGGACTTGTAGAGCTTGCGGCATAAAGTTACAGGAACAATTTTACGCTATGCATTTAGTTGGTGGAACAAAAATCTTTGGTTCAAAAGTTTAGAGATGATTTGTTGGATGAGATCTTCTACAAAAAGGTAAACTCTTTTTGCAATTGCCATGACTCTCAAGATTGGACATGAATGCTTCTTATACAGATTTATATCCGATCTCGCGCGTAAAAATGATGTTAACTGTTAGACATCACTATCGGGTCCAATGTGTTTACTACAACCATAGATCAACAATCGCAAGAACTTAATAGTAGGTTTAGTGCAACAAAAAATATGTGTACTATAGTTAAGTGAATCTTTGAGTCTTGTGGATGGTAACAAAGACTTCAACGTGGAACATTTGTCTTCTGTAGAGAAATACTATCCTCAAGACTTTCTCAATAAGAGATATTGATTAAGAACGAACTTGATACAATTTACTACGATGTTCCTAAATCATCCTGATATAGAAAAGTCTCTTTCTACCTTAGACATATTTGTGTAAAAGTTTTGTGGAGAAAAAGGAATAAATCATTATGTATCTTTTGTTGATAGAATTGATCCACTTGTTTTGACCACTTCCCGTATATGAAAGATCTTTCTAAGCAATAAAATTATCAACAACATTTTCGAAACAAGATGGATAGATGATAATTTTTTGATTACTTGCTTGCTTATATTGAGAAAGAAGGCTAGCAAGTTTAAAATACACTAGTAGAAAAAAATACACAAAGCTGCGGTTATTTAGGACCAATATTGCGGTTTTGCAACCGCAGCTTTTGTTTCGCAATATTTGACAAATGCATCAAAGCTGCGGTTTTAGCTAAAACCGCAGCATTTGAATACCCAAAAGCTTCGGTTTTTAGCTAAAACAGCAACTTTAGAAGTCCTAGTTTTTTTTTGTAAATTTGATTTCCATTAAAATTGGGTGGAATTACAAATAAAAGAGTATTGTTACAAATAATACAATGTAACATAAATTTATTATAATAAATATCATCACCAGTTTACAACTTACTAATCATATATAATAAAAGAGTTTGTTACATAAAATATCATCCCCATTATTTAAATAATACACATAAGAGTATCGTTACATTAAAAAATATTGTTCTTTTTATCTTACCATACAAGAAATTAGGAACAAAAAATCAAATGATATCATCCCCAGTTTACAGCTTCAAAATCATCTTCAACATACACATGTAACATCAATTCCATGCTCCTCAACGCTGCAACATTTAAAAAAACTCTCATGAGATTAAAACCCAGAAATAAAAATTACAAAGAAATCAATAAAAAAACAACTATCACACAATACAAACTTGAAGAAGAAAAAAACAACGAAAAACCAGAAAAGCCAAATCTTAAAAAAAACACGTAAAAAAATTGAAAAGCAACGAACAAAAAAATCATAAATTTTCAGAAAATAAATTCACTGAAAAAATAAAAGAAAATTATGAACTAAAGGAAAAAAGTAAATTACAAACCCAACTCAGAAAATGCCCACGAAAATTAAAAGAAAAAGTATAAACAGTTCTTTTAACACTCAAATGCTGATCTGGCACAAATTTAATTTATAATCGGGCCCATGAATTTATAATCCTAGGATCTAAAAAACGATAAGAAAATCAAGTTCATTTGGTTCATAAAAAACGAAAAGCCACGGATTTTTTTTTTTTAAAAGTCTCAAAACGACGAAAGCCAAAAAACAGAAAAAACGAGATCTAAAAGAAAATATCTTCCTATAACCAAACTAAAATAAAAAACAAAAAAAACTCTTAAAATAATAACAAAATATAAATTACCAAAACCCTAGGGTAATGTGCAGGTAACGACGAGATCGACGAAATGCCAGCAACGACGGTAAAAGGCATAGAGGGGAGATGCAGCCACGGCGGAGCGACAATAGAGATCGGATAGCGATGTAAGTGTGGTTTCGTGTTTTGACAGGTGTGTGTGTGTGGGCAAATCATAGGTGGGTGTGAGGTGTGCTGCGGCATAGTGAGCAGATAGTAGGTGGTGGTGGGGTGAGGCTGTCGTCGTGTGAAATGAGGTTTGGTTGTACAGACAAGCGAATGAAGAGTAGAGACGACAAGAAGAGGAGAAAGAGAAGAAGAGGCGTAGATTGGAGGGTTTGGTTAGGTTTGATATTAAAGGGTAAAGGATATTGGGCTGACACTTTTAAAACGGCCAGGCACCAGAAGAGGGAACACGCGTTTTTTATTTAATTAGAAGACGCCAAAAATTCTAGCGATTGCCGACCAACAACCGCAACTTTCGATTAATTCTCAATTTTTTCTCTTAGGATGGGTTAAATGCTGCGCTATATTTTAAAAACCGCAACTTTTAACACTCCAATGCTGCAGTTTTTACAACAATCGCAACATTAAAGGCGTAGTTTTGTCTATTTTTCTACTAGTGAATGGATTCAATCATTAGTCTTTTATCCTAACATAGTAAAAGGAGGATCCAAGGTTACGTTCATATGACAGTGCCCGCCCCTTTTGCACCTACCATTACACAAATTACAGACATGCCGTGGCAATCGATTCAGGTGCAAATGCTTCTTCCCATCCATTTTTGCAGACATCTTCCCATCACTCTCCAGCCTTTCCTTCCCCCTATTCCCCGACAATTCGCCGTCGTTATGCCGGTTATTCGCCGTCGTTTTGGTCGCCATTCATGGAAATACGCATGCGACCCATGGGACGTAGAAGGTCTCAAGAGGTAGGGTTTTGGTCGCCATCTTTGGAGTGAGGGTGAGGTTGCGAGGATGGCATCATTAATCACGGTGCGCGCATGCGACCTATGGAGACGTGAAGTAAAAGGTCTCAAGAAGATGGTCGCTGATCGTGCCAAGCTGCGTAGACGTTGTGTTTTATGTATTTCAGGGCCTATATTGATGAGAATCTGAATTTGTCTAGGGTTTACAAAAATTTGCTGAGGGTCATGTTATATAGTGGAGTTGTTATTTTTTGTCCATCATTGGTAGATGATTTTACTGTTATATTCTTTGCCGTTCTTCTCTGAGTTATGAGTAAACAAACTACATATCAGTGAACACTAGGAGTTGATAATTGTAATCCATTTTCATCTGACATCTACTCTTCATCCTACAATACGTATATTGATTAAGTTACATGCGCGAAAAAAAGACTTACCAACCTATATTATTAGATCTACACGAGTGTGAGGTTCAATACACAGACAACGGTTTTCTCATATTCGATCAAATTATCAATTTCCCATATTCTTCGAAAGGTCACTAGACGGAAACTTTTAACATTAACACGTATGATATGATTTCAAATTTCTAACTCATATCTCATCTTCTTCGTTAAGCATTTCTGATTTGTGATCGAAACATATGCATATGATCTTTGATGTCAATTTACTGTGTTCGATACTATCATTAGTTTATCACATAAACTGCACCAATTCTACATCTTTATATGATTCAATTTGATTGATGTTCTAATTTGTATTGAGTTACTTTTCTGAATTTGATATTCGACATGAAACTGATTGCTATGTAATAATATCTTTGTAATTTCGTTGAGCTACTACATTCTGAATTTCATCGTGATTATAGACGTATCATAATTATTTCATTAGGTAGCTTGACAAGACAGACAATTTTAAATCTGGGCCATTCCAAACACTTCTATAAGCATGCTGGTAGATGCGGGCATAATCAATTGTCATTTAATAGTTACGTCACTCAATCTGAAAAGTTCTCAATTATATACTACTTCAAGGTGAAACACTCAAAGATTCAAAGTCTAATAAACGATGTTACGTTCGAGTACTAGGCATTGTTAGCGTTCCATTGCGTTCTTAAACGTCAATGTCCAAATGCATGTGCTCTGGATATTGTTTGATCTGCGCTATAGCTGACTATTTGGTCAGTCGTTGGTTTACAGAATTGGAGTTTTATTAGGACTGGCTGCGACTTCGATATTGGGTGTTGTTGACTGAAATATTATTCTATAGCGAATTTTGAGATCTGCTATGAGACCTGCTCCTATCAGATCACTTCAAATCGCCTATATGGTTAGTTTAGCGAGCAGTGTTGATTTCAATATATAGTCGATAAAATTAGGTGATATTCCCGTTGTCTGTGGTTGTTTGATTTCGTATAAGCTGAAATTGGGAGGATCACACATGTGCTGGTTGACTTTTGTACCTTCAAGTTTGATCATGCTTTGAAATTGGGATTTGCGCACTTCGCATTGGTATTGTTTCCTATGATTAGTCATGCTATATTCCCATTGAAGAATATTGGATCCGTTTTCGCGGTTTTGATGTCATGATTTCTAGATCGAGCTAACATACCTTGGGGCAATCCGCTGTGTTTGTGTGTTGATAATTGTCCTATTACGCACGTCCCAAAATATATAGATCGTTCCCTCCATTTAGCGTGCGTTTTATTTGCCTTATATGCCTAATAGATCTCCGGAGGATTTCGTGTTGGATATTGATTCACCTATTCTATATAACTGAAACTGCATCTTCTTGCATTTTGGGATTTACTTTGCTTTATCAAAATTGACAAAAAAAGTATATATCCCGATATGTCGTTTAAAATCTCCTTCTAACTACGAACTAAGACCCTACTACTGAACGTCGAGAAATCCTTGCATTAACATATACTGTGTCGCATCTACAGACCTAAATCAATCAAGTGCGTAAGAATTAATGCAAAGTAACCTATCAAATATTGATTTATTAATGGAGATATCTTCAAATACTTCACCGAATTTTAGATATCGGGGGAGAAATCTTCAAATACCTGAGTAATTTGGAAAAGCTAGATACTTTTGGATTCTTATACAAAACTATAAAGTATAATTGTTGATTCTCCGTAGAATTTAATGATGAATTCCTTCTTCTTCTGTTTCTTATTGTTTTTTTCTCTCTCATACTTCTTTTGCCGATGAAGATTCATTGCTTCAACATTTCCCAATTCTTTCACCATCTTCATACTTAGCCCAATTCCTTCGTTCCTCTGATTTCCAAATGTTTGTAAGTAATATAACAATATTGACCAATTCATCTTCCAATTTCATCGAGTCTAGTTTTTCTTTATATAATTTTAATTGTGTAATATTAATGGAAGTAATTAGCCCTATTATTTAGTGAAATTGACCGCTCAAATCCCATTTCAAGCGTTCTGTTAGCATGACATATGAGATGGATCTATGGCGCTGTTGAAATGTTTAGTAAGTATCAAATATTTCAAGTGAATTGTTGAATTTTATTTAATGTGATTTTCGTCTCAGCCAATAATCTAGAATCGAATTATCTTCGAGAAATGGTGAGTTTCACGGTCTATTATGCAGTGTGAACGATATAGGCAATATGACCCTAGAAAAAATAGATGCAGAGAATTACATATCGCTTGCAAATCTTGATGCATGTCTTACATTGTCTTGTCTCAGATCGTGCTAAATCCTTGCATAAGTACTCAGCTCAGGACCCCAGTGTAAGAAATCCTCTTCCAACGTCTTGTATCGAACAAGTGGACTGTTGTTCAATCTTTACTAAAAATTCAGAATTATGTTCTAATCTTTAGTGTCTTCGTAAAATTTTCTTCTGTATGAGTATGAAATAGTTTATTCTAAATTGACTTTAAGCCCTATGGATACACTACTCATCTTGACGTTGATTCTTATACAAATGAATTATATGATTTGAATATTTTATCTAGAGTACATTACACTATCAGATATTCATTTTGGCATAGGTTACTCCTATTTATGCTGTCAAATAGTTTTTGAATTATTATATTACCAATTGGTATATACCAACCAGATTTATAGTGCCTCTGATTCTCTGGGTATTCATAATATGAGTTGTGTCCTTAAAAGATTTGAAACCTCTTTCGACGTCTTTTCTTATAGAATTAATATGATGGAAAAATAGCTAAACATTTGTGAGTTTCAAAGGATCGATGTCATAGTTAATACTAATTGTCTGATCACCATTAATTACAAAAGAACCGCCTATGAATTAGCTTTAAAATTGGCTATTAGTGTAAAATTCTCTTTGGTAGTTATTGGTTGTTAGTTAATTGCTGCGTATAATTAATCATAGGTTCATTTGATATTTCAGGTGAACACTGTACCGAGACCCTTAGTACGCACTTCTAGAATAACTTACAACTAGTGAGGTCGTCTTCAGCGTATGTTATATGCCTTAATCAAAGCCTTCACTACCTTTTTCTGATTTTTAGGCCAGTGGCTGTTCCTGTAGTGAAGTCACAAAATCTTTATGCACATATTAAGATAACCACATCTCAATGAGTGATCGTCTTAAGCGTCTTGATTGCTTCTCTTACATACTTGCAAGATATGACTCCATATATGGTCTCGAATATAACCTCCAATAAGCTACCAAGATAACATGCATCGCTCTTTATCACCTGCAGTGAGATTGCAAAGAATGGAAGATCTGTCGTATTAAGTATGGGAGATTAAGAGTCTAAAGTACTAATTTTAAACCTTTTTTACTCTTATACAAAGAAGTGAATCTTATAAATTTCATTACAAGAAGGAGGCACAGCCAGATCTCGTCTAGTTGAATGTACAACACAAGAACAATGCGATATGGATGAGCATATCACATCGGCAAACGAGGTTCTAGATCAGAGATATTCACCATAGCTGCAAAACAGAGCAATGTGTTACGTGAAGTCACTATCCCAACAGCCCGCAAATAGTGGTTATCCTTTCTTTTACATTTCACCCATAAGAAATCTCCATTCTAGGAGCGACATGGTTAATCAGATTGACGCGCTATTAACAGCAACCTGCGCCATAGGAATTGTAACATATAAAACTCAGCATATTGCTGATCGCTAGAGCATTTGAGACCCTAACACCTTTTGAAATGTCCTGTGTGGTACTCAAATAGTATTCATTCACTTTTTCAACGTGGTACTTTCTTATTAAGTTAAGACGATGCCTTGTCACCTTCCTATCGAGGTTTTAATGATTTTCCGTTTGCTATTTACATTTGATAATATACAACAGACCGAAAAAATGTACTCTTTTCATGTGTTCGTTGCATATAAGATGTAGAGTTCTTTGAAAACTCAGGATATGGCTTAGTGTAGTTTTTTAGTAAGGTATGAATGCCATAATAATATAGTGACTACATAACATTATAAATCATTCACTATGGTTAGATAAAACTTCATATAGCTTGCGAGTTCTATGACTGATATGTGCTTCTTTAATCTGTCTGCAGTAAGCTAAACAAACCAACCAACCATAAGAGAAAATTCTTAAGTATTGTAGTTGCATATAGCTCATACACACCATAGCTTATACTTAAGCATCTTATTAAGCATTGCAATGTGATAGGAACCACCCATCCTCAAGACACAGCTATATAATGATTTAACCAAGTGATTGTTATTGATTTTGGTTGATTAAGCTAATTATGCATGGCACTGAGTATAAGACATATGAAATAAGTTTATCTACTACGATTAGTTAACACTTTAGAATACATGACCAACTTTGCCCAAATATGAAAATTGCAATTAGTTAAAAGAAAAGGATTTTCTATTACTTCATATTCAACACGTGTTCATGTTTCGAAGATTTTTCCCTTCCTGCAGGTTATTGGAATCTAGAATGAGATTTCTTAGGGGTGACAATAGAAAGCAAAGTATTTGTTTGTTTGTTTGCTTTGCTTCTGAATTCTTATTTGATGTGCATCATGCATTGGTTTATTACAGAGTCGTGTCCCCATTTTATCGATTGATAGGTCTACTTTTAGCCTTCCACTATAGTTGAGAGAGTTCTACGCTTGTGTTAGGGTCTTGTTGTAATCCTAAACGAGATGGCTAAAATTAGCCAACTTAAATCACTTTGTTTCATGAGATGTGGTTTTAGGTCTGCGCAGTAGCTATCTATAGCAACTATACTTAGATTTACTTCATTATGGTTTTAAGTGAAAAAAGATTGCCACAAATAAGTTTTTTATAGAATTAAGTTATAACAACTTTAGAATACAATGACTAACTTTTCCCTAAATTAAATTTGACAAGTATATAAATGAAAAGAATTTTATTATTCTATTCAGCCAATGTCATGTTCCAAAAAAATTCCTTCAATGGTATTGGTAATCCCCAAACAGAGATTCTGTTGTGTGACAAAGGATATAATGAAATCAAGTGTTCTCTTTCTTTATTTGCTTTGCTTGCTGAATTCTCTAATTTGATGTGCATCATTACATTGTTGGTTTTATAACAGCATCGTGTCCCCATTTATCGATTGATAGGTCTAATATTAGCCTTACCACATAGTTGTAGAGAGTTTACGGACTTTGTGTTAGGGTCTTGATGGTAAATCCTAAACAGAAGGATGCTGGATGCTTTAAGCTAGCCATGTGCAAATGGAAGAACTTTTTAAACACATCCTGTTCCCCCTTTTTGTCTTTGTTGAACGTTCATGCTACCTGAAATTGTCTGATGATTGAAGTGATTTGTGGTTTGTGTTTGTTATTCATAGTTTAAGAGTTAACTTGTGGATTTTCTTTTATATTGTTAGGTTGTGTTCTTCACGAACTCCGGGACAGAAGCAAATGAGTTGGCTTTATGATGGCAAGGCTTTACACGGTTGCCAGGATGTTGTCTCTATAGGAATGCCTATCATGGAAAATGCTGCTGGAACTATGGGTTTGCAACAGTCAAAGCAACTGGAATTCATGTTACTCAGTATATATATGCTTTGTTACATATAGCGATTTTGAGTGATCTGATAGGAGCAGGTCTCTAGGGATACATTTCAGTTTCAGCTCAGGTCCACTTAGTGTTTAGAGCGGTCCTGAACAATCTTTGGCATTGCCTTTCACGGAACGCAATAGAAGTCTCAGTCTTATTAAACTTGGAATAAGAAAAGATTGAGGAAATGCAGTGTTCCCAATCATAAGTCTTGCAGATTTTCTTAGAATGGATCCGGTACTTGAGTTGATTTTATTTTGCTTTGTGAGCTAAAGATCAAAGCATTATTGCTTGAATGTAATCCTTTTCTAAGAAGTTTATAGCTGTTCAAATTATATGCTAAGATCAAAGCACGTTACATTGCTATTGAATGTAATCCTTCTAACAATAGTTTTAAAGAAAAACGTTTTCCTGAAAAATGATGGTCCACTACATTTCCATTTTCTTCGTTTGGTAGAAAAACAAATTCATTTCCCTAGGCGGAAAAGTTGTTACTTCGGAGAAGGAAAATCATTTTCCTTTGAAAAACATATCATGCCACATTTTCCTCTCTATTGCTTTCTATTCCATCTTTTTCTTTTAACTTCATTTCTTTTTTCTTGAATTTTTCCATAATCAACAAATAATCCAAATGTTTTCTAAAATTATGTTTTCTAAATTATGTTTTCCATTAAAATGATTTTCTTGAAAATCTATTTTTTCCATGAACAAAGTTTTTCATCAAAACAAATAATAGAGCCTAAACCCCTAACTAAAAAGAACACAAAAAGAACAATCCTATTAGACCAAGGATGATAATTGACTTATTTGACTATGGTGCATGATGGTGGTGAACTTTTGATCCATCAATTGTAGTTGAACTTTTTTTAAAGCTTTCTGGATGAAAGCTATTGCACAATAACTGGTAGAGATAGATAACAAGGTATCTAGCAATGGTGTTGGTCAATTGCATGAAGAAAATTGATTCCATTTTGGACCGATTGGTTTATTGTTTGATTTACTTTTACTTGATGATTATGTTATTTTGGACCTAAAATACATGAGTTTAGATCGTATAGGTGGATTGAGTATATGCAGGTCGGATAGAGACAAGAGTCTTATTGTGATATTAATTTAGTGCATGACGCATAAAGAATATACATTATTTTGATCGTCTTGTAAATTTTCATATGTTTTTTTACAGATTTTATGATTTGGCACTAAAATAGTTGAGAGGGGACTACTCAGGACAGTGCTTTAGAGTAAGTGCAGCTAAGGCAAGCAGCAGAATGTGCTTAAGCAGGAGGTCCGGTAGTGGTCTCGGCCCTGTGTAGTGTTACAGGTCGAAGGAGCGTAGTAGGACTGAGGCAGCGTAGCACCAGACTATCTCGGGGCAGCATGGATTATGCTTTGGAACTGTTGGCGACGAGCCAATCTATGTCCTTGAGAGGGTGTTTGCTTTGTTAGTGATGTTAATTTTTTGTGATTGTTACTTTTAGTAAATGTTTATGATGTCAATTGTGTTAAAAATTATGACCATTGTTACTTTTAGTAAATGCTATTAAGCTGCTCTTGTTTTCTTTAAGCATGAACACCTCTAATTTAGTTTCATTTAAAATGGTGGTATTCTACAAAGATCTTGTTATATGATGAATTAGATGTTGCAATGTAACTAGCTATTAGCCAAGGCTGTGAGAGTTAAGGACTGCTTTCTTTCTAGGTCAAGTTCTAGCCCTATATTCAAGATATTTACTCATTTTTATTAATTTGACATGTCAATATGGTTGATTGCTTAATTACTAGAACCCCATGTTATCTGTTTATGAAAATTATTTATTTGCCCAAGGCATGTGATATCTGATTAAGTTTTTATAAGCTCTGTTGACATGTCAGCACTCACAGGGCATGTTAGTAAGTTATGATTTTGAATTGGCTTTTTGACATGAATATGATAGAAATCAACTAATTACTTTATGATAATCATCAAGCCAAGCTGAAATTGCAAGTTGGATGCTACTTTGTGTGGAATGTAGGCAAGAGTGATAATTGTTCGGAGCAATTAATGGAAAAGTGAGTTAGTGTTGCTTGGGGAAGAGCATCTAGCTTCGTTCTTGTCCTTAGGGTGATTTCTGGCTATACTGTATTGCTTATTATGCTACTTTTGTGGAGGACAATCGGTTTGGTTTACAGCCAATAATATAGGAAATTGCTTAGTTCACTTGCGAGTTCTAGCACCAACAACTTTGATTTTCCTGAAGTTTTAATTGAAACTTTCATTGATGACTAAACTTAAATACATTGATATGCCCAGCTCAACCCAGCAGCTTAATAAGGTTTGGCAATTGCCATTGTCTGTCTTGTCAACTTCCAATGAAATAATTATGAACTCTATCACACATGAAATCAAATTAGTAGCTCAACYRAAATTACAAAGATATTATTAAACATGCAATCARTTTCAAGTGAATATCAGAATTCAGAAAGTAACTCAATCAAATTAGTAACTCAATCAAATTKAACATTATAAAGATGAGAATTGGTGAAGTTAGTGATAAAGCAATGAAGAAMTARTCGAACACAGAAATTGAATCAAAGTCATATGCAATTGTTTCGATCACAAATCAGAAATGCTACGAAGAAGATGAGATATGAGTTGGAAATTTGAAATCATTCATACCTTATAAGTTCGTAGACCTTGCGAATTGGCAAATGGAAATTGTCGAATTCGACTGTGTCGTGATATGAATAATGAGATCTRCATAATAACAGTTAGAGTTTTTCGGTTGAACAACAAAAGAAAGAAGAAGATTGTGTCGTGAAATGGATAGAATACAATTTTTACTTTTTTTTACAACAAAAAACCAAGAATTCGAAAAACAACAAAGAAACCCTAAAATCCAACCCCAAATTCAACAATACCCTCGAATTTGAAACCCTAAAATTCAGATCTCAAAACCCTAAAATAAAACAAACCCTTACCGCTTAGCACGAACCATCTCTTGAGACCCTTTTCACGTCCCATAGGTCGCATGCGGCCACCGTGATTCTGATGCCATCCTCGCAACCTCACCCTCACCTCCAAAGATGGCGACCAAAACCCTA
Organism: Bassia scoparia; assembly: GCA_008642245.1. Lineage (NCBI taxonomy): Eukaryota > Viridiplantae > Streptophyta > Magnoliopsida > Caryophyllales > Amaranthaceae > Bassia > Bassia scoparia. Next base: position 38,603 of record SNQN01003997.1, read on the forward strand.
CCTCTTGAGACCCTTCTCACGTCCCATGGGTCGCATGCGTATTTCCATGAAATGGCGACCAAAACGACGGCGAAATAACCGGCATAACGACGGCGAAATTGTCGGGGAATAGGGGGAAGGAAAGGCTGGAGAGGTGATGGGAAGATGTCGTGCAAAAATGGATGGGAAGAAGCATTTGCACCTGAAATCGATTGCCACGGCATGTCTGTAATTTGTTGGAAATGGTAGGTGCAAAAGGGGGCGGGCACTGTTCATATGAACAGTAACCTTGGATCCTCCCTTTTACTATTGTTAGGATAAAAGACATCAATGATTGAATCCATTCACTAGTAGAAAAATAGACAAAAGCTACGCCTTTAATGTTGCGATTGTGTAAAAACTGCAGCATTGGAGTGTTAAAAGTTGCGGTTTTTAAAATAAGCGCAGCATTTAACCCATCCTAAAGCAAAAAAAATTGAGAATTAATCGAAAGTTGCGGTTGTTTGGCCCAATCGCAGAATTTTTGGGTCTCTAAATAAATAAAAAAAAAAACGCGTGTCATCCTCTCTTGGCCTGGCCGTTTAAAATGTCAGCCCAATATCCTTACCCTTTAAATATCAAACCCTAACCAAACCCTCCCATTTCACGCCTCTTCTCTCCTTTCTCTCTTCTTCGTCTCTCTACTCTTTCATTCGCTTGTCTGTACAAACCAAACCCTCCCATTTCACACGACGACAGCCTCACCCCACCACCACCTACTATCTGCCTCACCACCGTTCGCAGACACCCACCTCAACACCCACCTATGATTTGCCACACACAACCCACCTGTCAAAACCACGAAACCACACTTACCATCGCTCTACCTCGATCTCATTGTCGCTCCGCCGTGGCTGCATCTCCCCTCTCATTGCCTTTACCGTCGTTGCTGCATCTCGTCGATCTCGTCGTTACCGTCACATTACCCTAGGGTTTTGGTAAGTTTATATTTTTGTTTATATTTTTAAGAGTTTTTTTTTGTTTTTTTATTTTAGTTTTGGTTTATAGTAAGATTTTCTTTTAGATCTCGTTTTTCTGTTTTTTTGGCTTTTCGTTTTGAGATCTTTTAAAAAAAAAAAATCCGTGGGCTTTTCGTTTTTTATGAACCAAATGAACTTGATTTTCTTATCGTTTTTTTAGATCCTAGGATTATAAATTTTCATGGGCACGATTATAAATTATAAATTTTTGTGGCCAGATCTAGCATTTGAGTGTTAAAAGAACTGTTTTTATACTTTTTCTTTTAATTTTCGTGGGCATTTTCTGAGTTGGGGTTTGTAATTTACTTTTTTTCCCTTAGTTCATAAATTTTCTTTTATTTTTTCAGTGAATTTATTTTCTGAAAATTTATGATTTTTTTTGTTCGTTGCTTTCAATTTTTTTTACGTGTTTTTTTAAGATTTGCTTTTCTGGTTTTTCGTTTTTAGTTTTCTTTCTTCTTTCAAGTTTTGTAGTGTGATAGTTGTTTTTTTATTGATTTCTTTGAATTTTTATTTCTGGGTTTTATCTCATGAGAGTTTTTTTTTAAATTGTTGCAGCGTTGAGGAGCATGAATTGATGTTACAGATTGTATGTTGAAGATGATTTTTGAAGCTGTAAACTGGGGATGATATCATTTGATTTTTTGTTCCTAATTTCTTGTATGGTAAGATAAAAAGGAACAAATAAATTTTTATGTAACGATACTCTTATTGTATTATTAAAATAATGGGGATGATATTTTTATGTAACAATACTCTTTTATTATATGATTTTAGAAGTTGTAAACTGGTGATGATATTATTATAATAAAATTTATGTTACATTGTATTATTTTGTAACAATACTCTTTTATTTTGTAATTCCTACCCAATTTTAATGGAAATCAAATTACAAAAAAAAAACTAGGACTATCTAAAGTTGCTGTTTTTAAGCTAAAAACCGAAGCTTTTGGGTAGTCAAATGCTGCGGTTTTAGCTAAAAACCGCAGCTTTTGATGCATTTTGTCAAATATTGCGAACACAAAAGCTGCGGTTCAAAACCGCAATATTTGGTCCCTAAATAACCGCAGCTTTTGTGTATTTTTCTACTAGTGATTTTAAACTTGCTAGCAATCTCTTTCTCAATATAAGCAAGCAAGTAATCCAAAAAAATTCATCATCCATCTTGTTTCGAAAAGTTGTGTTGATAATTTTATTGCTTAGAAAGATCTTTCTATATACGGGAAGGGTCAAAACAAGTGGAATCAATCTATCAACCAAAAGATACATAATTGATTTCCTTTTCTCCACAAAACTTTTACACAAATATGCTAAGGTAGAAAGAGACTTTTCATATCAGGATGATTAGGAACATCGTAGTAAAATTGATCAAGTTCGTTCTTTAAATCAAATATCTCTTATTGAGAAAAGTCTTGAGGATAGTATTTCTCTACAAGAAGACAAATGTTTTCCACGTTGAAGTCTTTGTTACCATCCACAAGACTCAAAGATTCACTTAACATAAGTAACACTATTTTTTGTTCACTAAACCTACTATTAAGTTCTTGCGATTGTTGATCTATGGTTGTAGTAAACACATTGACCCGATAGTGATGCTTAACAGTTATAACATCATTTTTACGCCGAGATCGAATAATATCGTAATAAGAAGCATTCATGTCCAATACTTGAGAGTCATGGCAATTGCAAAAAGAGTTTACCTTTTGTAGAAGACCATCCCAACCATCATCTCTAAACTTTTGAACCAAAGATTTTGTTCCACCAACTAAATGCATAGCGTTTAAAATGTCCTGTAACTTATGCTGCAAAGCTCTACAAAGTCCAATTGTAAGTCTCATAAGTTCTTCCATCAAATGTAAAATAAATACAAAATCAAATGACAAGAAATTTTTAGGAGCAAATTTTGCATCCCTGCGTTGAGAATATGTTGCTCGACGATCAATGGCTATCTTTTCAAGGACTATACAAGTTGTATTGGACATTCTTATAACACTGCAAATAGACTTATAATGAGAACTCCATCTAGTATTCCTAAGACATTGTAAAGTGTCAATTTGGTTCAATCCCTTTCCAGTCTCAACCTCCTGAATTTAAATTAAATTCTCTAATTTCACGATTTAACTTTCTTGTAATTCATCATGATTCTTGGACGAAGAGCTAAGAGTGTTCACGATTAAATTAAGATCTTTAAAAAATCATGCACCTCAGCTACTTATCTTTCGGCAACAATAAGAGCTAGTTGTAGTTTGTGTGCTAGACAATGCACATAATATGCATAATGACAATCTTTCAAAATTAATGCTTGTAAACCGTTCCATTCACCCCTTATATTACTAGCTCCATCATAACCTTGTCCTATCACATTTTGAATGCTTAACTCATCAAAAGATCAAACATTAGAAATTTCCTCCTTAAGGGTTTGGGATGTTGTATCCGGCCTTAAGATGAACTAGCTCCAAAAATCTGTCACGTAAAAATCCATATTCATCAAAAAATCTTATCACATTAGTCATTTGTTCTCTTTTAGATACGTCTTGAGATTCATCAACAATTATGCAAAATTTTGATTCACCAATTTCCCTGCGAATTTTTTTGCACTTTTCTAGCAAAGATATGTAAAATCTCTTTTTGAATGTCACGAGATGTATATTTAGCATTTTGCGGGGCATTCTCAAGCACAACATCATTCACATCTTTTCTCTATGATGCTAAAAGTTTTAACATCACTAAGAAGTTCCCTAGATTTTTGAATTTGTACTTTCATCATGACCTTTAAATGCACAATTTTGAAATGTATGCCACCGTACTACATATATGGAAGCTTTAATCAATTTATGATTATCTTCAATCTGTTTTGGAGTTGCCTTTTCATATGCACGATCAATTTGTCCTTCAGCATTTTGCAAATTATTCCAACACAATACTGAATATTCGTGGGCTGAGTTTGTGTCTTTTCCAACATGAGTTCGAAATGAACAATCATTTCCACCAATATTTTTCCAATTTTGAAATTCTTGTACAGTGAAAGAATCTTTCCCACTTTTTCTTAATGGGTCCCTTCCAAAAGGAATACATGGCAAACATTCAGCAGAGTTGGTAATAAGTGAAGACTCTAGCCAAGGATATTTCTTAAACTAACTAGCTTTTAATGGACATTGATGATCAGGCTTACTAGAAGAAGGAAAATTAGTTAGAGAAATTTGATATGGCCCGTAACTGATGTATGCCCTCACAATTTCTTCTTGTTTTTTAGGAGGATAGCTACTAATTGGCTTTCGTAAAGCAGGATCATGCATTAAAGTAGTGCTAGTAACCTTAATTTTAGATTCAACTCTAGGGGTAAGTGAAGGTTGTTCATTGGGAATTTGACTAGAACTACCCATATTAACATCAATTATTAATCCAATATCCTGAGTAGGATTTATGTTATCCTCATTAACATTTGTGTCATCAATATTTAATTTGTCTGACCAGTAGCATTAACTTTTGCAAAGTATGAGTCAATTGTTTTCTTCTTCATATTTAACCTAGAAATTGAATTATCAATCAAATTTTAAGTAATTTAGAACAATTAGTTCAACATAATAGAACGAAATAAAAAACCAAAAAAAATCGTACGAATTAAGAAGCAAAATAATAACAATTAACAAGTCAAATAATAATGGTACGAATTGATACTTACTAAATAATACTAACATACATTGAACAAGTATAAAAAAGAAATTAACAAGTAGTCTAATGAAACATTGAAAACAAATAAGAAAAAGAATAAGAATAGCAAAATAAGAAGTACGAAGTAGACAATAGTGTATGGTAAATAGTAGTACCTTTGATTTGTCCTTTATTCAACTATGGTTTGAGGAAGTAGAGACTCGTACCAGCTATGAGTATAGAGCGGTTTCGGGGCATTAAAATAATCTTTTAAGTTTTAAAAAAAATAAAAAATGCAACAAAACCATAACGGGAAAGGGGAAAACAAACGGGGTCACGTGACTAATTTTCAAGGCTCCAAAACAAGGGAAATTTCCCTCCATTGTCAAAACTTCGCTCGATTCTCAACATTTATAACTTTGAGATTCCCAATTGAACACTGCTCTCTAATATAACTTAAATTCATACTTGTAAAATCCATCAAATTCACTTAAATTCGAGCTTTAATCTCAAAATTCCTGGATTCTCTTCTTCCAAATTGATGTCGAAGAACTCGCCGCTGATTTTTGAAGATTAGTCGGCGAACAAACTGGAGTCTCTACTTCCTCATCGAATTGTTCTTTATGGATCTAAATTTAGTACCAAACCTTGATTTAGGGTATGCAGAATTTGGTTTCTTTGACTTCTGTAGCAACAATCAGTTAGAGGTATGTATTTTTGTGAACTTATTTCATCAAACGAACACATAGCTTTTCAATTTGAAGTGGTTATCAATTTTTGTTAATGAAAATCTAATTGCAATATTGTTTGTTCATTGAATAGTGATGTTGGTATAATGTTGGTGATTTAATTTGTGCAAGTTATAATCATGATCTATTGAGGAGGTTTTAATTATGCTCAAATAAATCATGTATTTCAAAGAATTATAGTTATTGTTAGTTGAACTAGTGAACAATATATGTTGAACTGAATTGCTTTTAGTTAATGAAATGTCTTAGGTCGAAAATTATGTTGTTGTAATTGTTTTTTTTTAACTTGGGTGTGTTATTGTTCGGTTTTTTGGCAATATATTGTTTGTAATTTTGAGTTGCGGTTTGGAGAATCTAGTTTTGCATTTATTTTAACTTGAGTATGTTCTTGCACTGATGCTCATTTACTGTTGTTTCACAAATAAGCTTTGCTGGTTGGGGTATTTCAATTTCAATTATTTCTTTGTGGTTTTGTTTATCAATGTTGTGTTATTAGATTGAGAAATTAATGCAGATTTCGGATWGTGTTGTAATGGCTGTTACAATTTTTTTTTAATTTTAGCAAAATGAGCTAGTTGAAGACYAGGAGAATGGACTGGTCATTTGAAGATGATATTGATGATTATTTTGATGAGGGTGTTATTGGTAGTTGTAATGATCGTGGTAGCGAGGATGAGGGTGTGTTAGATGATAAATATTTGTCTTAATCTTATTCCTTAAGCATTATCCAATATATATACAATCCTAGAGGGTTAGTATAATGGCTATACAAATAATTATGGTTAATTTACAAGGGTATTAATTGACTATAAATATTTATACATAATTTGTCACTCCCCCGTAGTCTTAGCGGTAGGGGCACGAACGCGGAGAGTGGCACGAAAATTATCAAATAAAACGCGAGGGAGCCCCTTAGTAAAAATGTCAGCAATCTGATAACGGGAAGGAACATGAAGCACACGAACCTCGCCACACTGAACCTTTTCACGGACAAAATGGATGTCCATCTTAATATGTTTAGTGCACTGATGTTAAACAGGATTCCCAGGCAGATAAACAGCACTAACATTATCACAATAAACAAGAGTAGCTGTAGATATGGGACCATGAAGTTCAAGTAGCAAATTTCGAAGCCAACAAGAMTCCGAGATAACATTGTTAACACCATGATACTCGGCCTCAGCACTGGACTTAGACATAGTAGGTTGACATTTAGAGGACCAAGAAACAAGATTATCGCCAAGAAAAACACAATAACCAGAGGTAGAGCGACGAGTGTCAAGACATCCACCCCCATCAGCATCAGTATAAGACACAAGAGAAGTGGTAGAGGACTTATACAAATGCATACCATAATCGAGAGTACCCTAAACATAGCGTATAATACCCTTCAAAGCATCCATATGCTCCTGTTTAGGATCATGCATAAATAAACAAATCTGTTGTACAACATATGATATGTCCGAATGAGTAAAAGTTAAGTACTGCAAAGAACCAGCAAGACGCCTATAGAGAATGGGATCAACACAAGGAGTAGATGAGGAAACACTCATTTTGCCTTGTGTGTCAACAAGGATTAACGCAAGGCTTGCAATTAGACATACCTGCACGGTCTAGAATTTCAGTGGCATACTTGCGTTAAGAGAGAATAAGACCAGTAGCATCTCGAGTCACAGAAATCCCCAAGAAGTAGCTCAAGGGACCCAAATCCTTCATATCAAATTCAAAGTTGATATTGTTCATAACAGAACAACGAAGAGAATCAGAGGAAGCAGTGAGTATAATATCATCGACATAAAGCAAGATATATGCAATATTAGGACCACGAGGATAAAGAAACAGAGAATGATTAGAGGTGGTATGAATAAAGCCTACCTGAGACACAAACTCAGTATAACGATGATACCACGCATGGGGAGCCTGTTTGAGACCGTAAAGAGACTTACAAAGAAGACAGACATGTTCAGGACGAGAAAGATCGCGAAAACCCAAGGGTTGGAGCACATACACAGTTTCATTCAAATTACCATGAAGAAAAGGCGTTCTTGACATCCAATTGATGTAAGGACAAAGAACGACAGAGAGCAATACTGAGAATAGTTTGGATAGTAGCCGGTTTGACAACCGGGCTAAATGTTTCATCACAATCAATACCTTCACGCTGAGACCTACCATCACCTACAAGACGAGTTTTATAGTGYTCAAAATTACCATCAGATTTCATCTTATGCCGAAAAATCCATAATGACCAAATAACATTAACATTTGAAGGACGAGGAACAAGATCCCAAGTCTTATTTTCAATTAGAGCATTAAATTCATCCTGCATAGCATGTCTCCAATTTGGGTCATGAAGAGCGGCCATGGGATTTTTGGGAAAAGGTGAAATAGAAGTGGTAGAAGAATAAAGAGAGGAGTTGGCATATTTTGGATTTGGTTTAATAATGCCATGTTGACTATGGGTAACAACACGTGAAGGAGGAGGAGGAGGTGATGAAGGAGCTTGATTGGTAACACGTTTGTTGGGAGAAGTATAAGGCCCAACGGGTTGGACCAAAAAAGAAATAGGAGAGGAGGGTTGTTTTGTGTGGGAGGAGTAGGAGATGAATGGGCTGGAGTGAGATTAGGCCTAGACGATAAAGAAGAGAGTTGAGGAGCCTACTGTTGTGTTTGGGCTAATGGAGTGGACATGGATTGGTCCATGGCAGGTGAATGGATTATATCATGCATTTGGTACATTTTTATGCATGAACTTTCATTGTCTAAAACTTCATATGAATGTGCATTAGGAGTATATGTAGTAGAATATGGGAAAGAAGTTTCATCAAACCACACATGCCGAGCTATAATACTTTTGTGACTTGAGAGATCATAGCATTTATACCCCTTATGATTGGAAGGATAACCAAGGAAAATACAAGGAGTGGAGCGAGATTGCAATTTATTTTGTTGATTAGATGGAATAAGAGGAAAGCATAAGCACTCAAAAATCCGTAGATGAAAGTAGGAAGGTACTTTGTGATAGAAAATTTCAGTTGGAGATTTAAACCCAAGGAGCTTAGAGGGAAGAATATTAAGAAGATATGAGGCCATTTGCAAGGCATGGTACCAAAAAGTAGAAGGGAGAGATGCATGAGCTAGCAAAGTACGCACAATATTATTTATCGATTGAATTTTGCGTTCTTCTTTACCATTTTGGTGAGATGTGTTTGGGCAAGAGAATCCAAAAGACATGCCATATTGATCACAGAATTTTAGAAATGGGGAATTTTTTAATTCGGTACCATTGTCACATTGAAAATTCTTGATTTCGCGCTCAAATTATGTGCGAATATAGGTACGAAAATTCAAAAAAAACTTATACACCTCAGATTTGTGAGTAAGAGGGAAAGTCCATAAGAAACTAGAGTAATCATCCAAAAACAAAACATAATATTCGTGACCTAATGAATTGAGGGCGGGAGAAGTCCATAAATCACTGTGAACAATTATCAAACGGCATAGTAGTATAAGAAGGAGAATCATAAAAGGGTAATTTAATCATTTTCCCCAAAGGACATGAATTACAAAAATTGGTTCGAGCCTTATTACATTGAATCAAATTTTGAATACCTAAAGAACGAATAATAGCATCTCCAGGATTACCTAGACAAGAGTGCCAAATATTAGAAGAGATAGCATCATAAGTAGCTGGAATAGAAGAAGAAATGGATATGGCTCAAAAATTGTTAGAGAAGGGATAGAGGCCACCTAAGCTCTTACATCTCATAATTCGACTCTCCATTTGCAAATCCTTCACAGAAAACCCAAAGGGATCAAAATCAACAGAAACATTATTATCAGTAGTAAATTTACGAACAAAAATTAGATTTTTGATGAATTGGGGAGCATGAAGCACATTTTTGAGAGTTAAGGGAGAATTATGAGAGGGTAAAGAAACATGACCATAACCACAAATTGAAACTATACTACCATTACCAACAATAATTGAATTATTCATATCTTTGCTCAAATGAAAATAAGACGAGAGAGTACCTTCCGAGGAGGTCATATGAGATGGAACCCAAGTATCCATGTACCACTGAGGATTAGGCTATTTAAGTGCAAGAGTGTGCATGGCTTGATCAATTTGCGTGGGAACAAGAGTAGTGTAGAATTAGGGGCCTGTTGCTTCTTAGTATAGAAGACTTGTGGACGTGGACCAAGAAGCACAAGGGTTGTGTTACGGGCCTACTGTAAAGCTACAGACGGGTACGAGCATGGTGACGTGGCCCATGGCAGCTGCTACCACGCCATCCACGGTGGATGAGCCTAGAAATAAGACGGTTGGAGCTGCTGTGCACTTGTGTTCTACTACTGCTGCCCACTTGACCCACGGTCACCGTGGTAGGAGGCGCAACTGCCGCTGCGACCAGAACTACCACCGCGGCTATTATTATTCCCACCACCACGAGAATTATTCCTTTGATGTTGTTAATTGCGGTTGCGGTAATTATTATGGCCACGATTATTATTATTACCATCATTATTATGACTATATCCCCTGTAATTGGTATTGTTGTAGTTAGGAGAAGAATTATAAGATGACTCATAAGCATTACTTACAAGGGCAGCCTCTTGAGCAGCGAGAGCAGTAGCGGAAGTGAAGGAGGTGTCTTCGTGGCTGGTTTCTTCAAGCTCAAGCATCGTACGCACTGTCTCAAAATTCGAAAGTGGTTTGAGGTGTTGAATGGAGGTTCGAAAGGGCTTCCATTTGTAGTCATCACTAAGACCACGCAACAAACGAAGAACAATTTGTTCATTGATAACCGGCACACCAACTTTGCAAAGATTATCAGAAAGTGTTCGAGCCGTACATTGGACAATTAGGTATCATATAATAAAGCCCGAGCCGATTTCTTGCCTTGAAACAAGCGTTCTAAACGGTTCCATGTTTCCAAAGTAGAGTTATCTTATGAAAGAATAGTATTGAGAAGGTCAGGAGAAACAGTACCGTAAATCCATTGTCAGACGATATCATCCAACTTTTGCCAAGGGATTAAAGCAGCGTACAACTCCTCTTCAGTCTTAGGAGTTTTATCATCCTTCTGTTTCAGAGTAGTCGGAATAATATGGATGGTTACCGAGTAAGTACGGCAATGGAGGTGAAACAACATCGAACAATTGTTGTATTGGGTGCCCGCATAGTCGAGAATAACAGGTATGTGAGTACGAATATTGGTGACAGTTGTAGTAGGATGAATTTYGGAGATTTCCGCCACTGATACTAGAAGCTAGAGGAAAGAATAGAGGAAAGGCAGTAGGTTGAAGAAGACAAAGAAGGAGGCGGCTAGGGATCAATATTATGGCCTGATACCATGTTAGATGATAAAGATTTTCCGTGATCTCATTCCTTAAGCATCATCCAATATATATACAATTGCAAAATACTTGCATTTTTCAAGCATTTTTTCATATTTAGAAAGTTGCAAAATACTTGCATGCATCATTCTTTTTATAGCAAATGGGCCCCACCAAAAGTTACTTCCTATCAATATTTAAATCATGGGACAATGTTAGAAAATATGTAGACAGAGTCTGATATAACGCTGGACAAAGTCAAACTTAAACTAGACAAAGTCTCAATCACTACTACACAAATATTTTTGAGGAATTTAATGAAATTAATTAAAAAATTTATTGTCGGTTTGAAATGCCAAAAAAGTAATAATGGAGAGAATTTTTAATGACACAAGTTTGGGTATAATTGGTATCAATATGACGGAGCTTCCAATTACAATTTATCATTTATAGTTCGAATTGACACTCGTCTTCGTTATTTATCAATGTCTAGTTGTTACAATGTGATCATTATTGTTATTATCGATAGGTTTATTAGACTAGTCAAACTATACTACTAATGTTCGCGTCACGTACTATGGTACACGACGTTCACTAGTACTATGGTACACGACGTTCACTAGTAGCGAGGGTCGTAGTGTTACTTCATGCCGATATTTAGTTTAAAATATTATTTGGTAATCATCTCACTTCCTATTGATGTTTAAATCATGGGACAATGTTATAAAATATGTAAACAGAGTCTGATGTAACGCTGGAAAAAGTCAAAGTTGACGTAGTTAAAGTCTGAATCACTACTAGTCAAATATTTTCAAGGAAATTAACAGAATTAACTTAAGAATTTATTTCCGAATTGAAATGCAAACAAAAGTAGTAATGGAGAGAAGTTTTAGCAAGACAAGTTTGGGTATAATTGGTATCAATATGACGCAGTTTCCAAATACGGATAATCATTTCTAATTCAAATTGACACTCGTCCTAGTTATTTATCGACGTCCATTTGTTACAATCCGATCATTATTATCATTATCGATAGGTTGACTAGACTAATCAAACTATATTATTAATGTTCGCGTCACCTCATGTAGTACATGACGCCCACTAGTAGCGAGGAGCGTAGTAAACTTTATGCCGATATTCAGCTTAAAGTTTTATTTGGGAATCGTCTTACTTCCTATCGATGTTTAAATCATGGGACAATGTTAGAAAATATGTAGACAGAGTCTAATGTATCGCTGGATAAAGTCAAAGCTTACTTAGACAAAGTATGAATCACTACCTGGAAAAATATTTTCGAGGTATTGAACAGAATTAACTTAAAAATTTATTTTCGATTTGAAATGCAAACAAAAGTAATAATGGAGGGAAGTTTTAACGAGACAAGTTTGGGTATAATTAGTATCAATATGACTGTAGGACGTGGGCCGCGCCCTCGCGTATAGTGGGCGCGCGGCTTGGTACTACATCGAGGTGCTTTGCGTGGGCTTGAGCCACGGAACCCACGCGTGAGTGCGTTGGGGTAGTGTTGTCGAGTAAGGGGAGTCGCCACCGTGCCTATAAAGGTTATTCACGGACGCCCGAAACGTTGGTGCCAAATAATGGCCCCCAGCGGTTCTGATCCAGTAACCAGTTCGTGGGTCGGACATGGTACGAATCAGATCTGTAACCTAATTCGCCCGATGTAGCGGCCTCTACTCGGTCTCATTGCAATTCCATTCATCACGATTATTGAATGCACATAACTTACATTTTAGCACCTTAGAAGCGTACTAAACCTAAGATTACTATGAAAGTGTGTTTCTATTATGCACAAAAGACTACCTAACCTAGAAATTGTGACCACTTTGCGTTAATCAAATAAAACGGGCCTAAAAACCGGTTGTCCATAATATCGACTTTAATTGATTCACATAATTCCGGTCTTTGTTTAGCAAATGATACAAAATGACAATTGCGAAGTATATGAACTTCAAAACATATATACAACCAATCTTACCTTATAATCTGCAAACAAAACAAAGGTTAGTTCGTAATAGAAAACGAGCGAAACGAATCTTCCGCCTTGAATCGCTATATTAAAGACAAACAAAACAAATGTTAGTTTATAATAAAAAAACGAGCGAAATGAATCCTCTTCCTCTGAATCGTATACAGGTAAGAAACGTTATATTGACAAGTGATAATAATAATAATGAAAATGAAATAAAAAAGAAGAAAACAATGAAAAAACGTTAATGACAATCCTACATATTACATGGGACAATTACATAGTGAGTTTCTACATGTTTGTTAATTAGATTGAAACTCGAATAGTTATTAATTAGATTGAAGAAGGAGTATGTTTAAATGGCGAGTAATCTCAGAAATAAACCTTTTATTGCTTGTTGATCGAAACAGAATCGATGCTTTGACTCCAAGAACGAATGTGTTTAGAGTGTTTGAGAGAGTGAGAGAGAGAATACGTAAGTTAAGACGGAGAGAGAGAGAGAATAACGTGTGTTGAAAAATCGTTGTTTTTGAATGAGCAAGCACGTATTTATAGGCCCGAGGGAAAACGAGGGAAAAAACCCTGCGTATATACGCAGTGGCCTGCGTATATACGCAAGTGGCCTGCGTATATACGCCAGGTCTGCTAATACGCAAGCTCTGCGTATATATTTTTTCCAAAAACTCGAAAATATTTTGATTATCTCCAATTTTATTTCGTGATTGTCCTTGATTCGACACACCTAGACACCCTTGCTCTCCAAGCAAGGAGTTCTAGAGTGTTCTAGAAGTTCCACGTATTTCCGGAGTTTTTCTGTGTATTTTGTATTTTTTTTGGTATTTTCGCGTATAAAACTTATAAAAATCATAGAAAAATGTAGAAAATCAGAAAAATAATCTAAAAATACTTGTGAGCTCGAGAAAAATGTGAAGAATGTGAATGAAAGTGGAAAAATTATGGAGATCACCAATATAAATTATTTTAAAAAATCCTAAAAATAGAAAAGAAAACCTAAAAATAGAAAATAATTAAAAAAAATAAAAGAAAATGTTTTTGCCCCTTTTATTTGTCCTTTGCTCAAGAGTTCCGAGTATGACCTCACGTATTTCCAACTTTTATGAGTTCAAAGCATCTTTTCTAAGTMGAAACAATYGCGAGACGCGGTATGTTCCATCACTGATTACTCTTTTGGGAGACATTTTTAGGTGTCTACAATGACGGAGCTTCCAATTACGGATAATCATTTCTAGTTCTAATTGACACTTGTTTTAGTTATTTATCGACGTCCAGTTGTTACAATGCGATCATTATCGTCATCATTGATATGTTGATTAGACTAATCAAACTATATTACTAATGTTCGCGTCACTTCATATAGTACACGACGCTCTCTAGCAGCAAGAGTCGTAGTGTTACTTCATACTGATATTCAGTTTAAAAATTTATTTGGGAATCGTCTGACTTCCTATTGATGTTTCAATCATGGGACAATATTAGAAATCATGTAGGCAGAGTCTGATTCCAACGCTAGACAAAGTTAAAGTTGACCTAGACAAAGTCTGAATCACTACTAGACAAATGTTTTTGAGTAATTTAACTGAATTAACTTAAAAATCTATTTCCGATTTGAAATGCAAACAGAAGTATGTAGTAATGGAGAAAAGTTTTAACGAAACAAGTTTGGGTATAATTGGTATCAATATGACAAAGCTTCCAACTATTGATAATCATTTCTAATTCGAGTTGACACTCGTCTTAGTTATTTATCGACGTCCAGTTGTTACAATGCGATCATTATTGTCATTATCAATAGTTTGACTACACTAGTCAAACTATATTACTAATGTCTGCGTCACCTCATGTGGTACACAACACTCTCTAGTAGCGAGGGTCATAGTGTTACTTCATGTCGATATTCAGTATAAAATTTTATTTGGGAATCGTCTTACTTCCTATCGATGTTTAAATTATGGGACAATATTAGAAAACATGTAGATAGAGTATGAAGTAAAGCTCGACAAAGTGAAAGTTGACCTAGACAAAGTCTGAATCACTACTAGACAAATATTTTTGAGGAATTTAATGGAATTAAATTAAAATTTTATTTCCGATTTGAAATGAAACAGAAGTAAAAATGGAGAGAAGTTTTAACCAGACAAGTGTGGATATAATTGGTATCAATATGACGGAGTTTCCAATTATGGATAATCATTTCTAGTTCGAACTGACACTCGAGTTTGTTATTTATCGACGTCGAGTTGTTACAATGCGATCATTATTTTCATTATCGATAGGATTACTAGACTAGTCAAACTATATTACTAATGTTCCCGTTACCTCATGTGGTACACGACACTCACTAGCAGCGAGGTCGTACTGTTACTTCATGTCGATATTCAGTTTAAAATTTTATTTGGGAATCACCTTACTTCCTATCGATCTTTAAATCATGGGACAATGTTAGAAAATATGTAGACAGAGTCTGATGTAACGCTAGTCAAAGTCAAAGTTGACCTAAACAAACTGTGGATCACTGCTAGTCAAATATTTTCGAGGAATTTAACGGAATTAACTTAGAAGTTTATTTTTGATTTGAAATGCAAACAGAAGTAGTAATGGGTAGAAGATTTAACGAGATAAGTTTGGGTAAAATTGGTATCAATATGGCGGAGCTTCTAATTAAGGATAATCATTTCTAGTTCGAATTGACACTCGTGTTAGTTATTTATCGACGTCTAGTTGCTACAATGCCATAATTCGCTCTCGCTAGCAATAAAAAAATATCAGGTTGTAATATTTCATAGGTAGATAATTTCGCTTAGGCTATGTTTGGATAATAAAGGATGTGGGAAAGGAAGGGGAGGGTCGGGAGATAGCAGGAAGGGAAGAAAAGAGAAAGGGAGGGGAAAAGTGTAGTCCATTTTCTTTCCAAATCTATCCAAATTTGGAGGGTAAGCTTATTAAAGAGCGAGCAAAAATGGATCCCCCCTTTTTCTCCCCTTCCCTACTCCAAACCTTCTAACAAACAAGGGATATTGTCTCCCTCCCTTTCTCTTCCGATCCCTTCCTTTTTTGCCATTGTTTGTTATGTTATCCAAACATAGGGTTATAGTTTAGTCTGTTTTGTTCCCATCACTACAAAAAAAAAGGCGGTTTAGCGACCGATTTTAGCAACTACCTAAAAAGTTAGTCGCAAAAAACTGGTTTAGCAACTGAAGGAGACTAGTAGTCGCAATTTTGCGACTAAAAAAAAGGTGGTTTCAAAGTAGTCGCTAATGTTCCAATTTAGCGACTAACTTTATTTTATGGCAACTACCTAATAGTCGCTACTATATGTCAATTTTTTTTAGAATTCAAAGTTGTATAGCGACTAACTTTTGCAATTATAGAAACTGAATGGTAGTCGCAACTCGCTAGTAAATTCTTGTTTTTTTTTTTTTGCACTCACAAACTCGTCACTCTAGAATATACCCTAATTCTCAAGTCTTTCCCATTCACTCACAAACTCAACTCCTTCCTCCCCTTGAATTTTTGCACTGACAAACTCGTTATGCACATCGGGCCACACCACTAGCGCTCCGCCGTTCAGCATGCCCCACCACTGGCTGTTGTGCTCTGGCTTTCAGCACATCGGGCCCGAGCATCACTGAGCCCGATCACCTCACACCACCCATTCTCTTCCAAAGATAGCCGCGCCACCACCCATTCAMTTCCAGAGACAGCCGCGCCATCACCCATTCACTCCCACAAACAGTCGCGCCACCACCCACTCACTTCCTCAGACAGCTGCGCACTGCCCACTTCCTACTTCCTAAGCAACAACGCGCCAACACCCACTTCTTGAGCACCGCTGCGACACCACCTACAACTCCAGCCTCACAGGTAAACCCTGAAATCCAAGCATGTCAGTCAATTATTCTCAGTAATTTACAATGTACAATTAGGGTTAGCTGTTGAATTTGTGATAATTGTCCAACTTCCTAAACGACCAAAAAAAATTAATCGAATTAATCAAAGAACTGAAATTGGAATCTTTAAGTTGGGTTAGCCTGCTTATTTACGTTAAGAACTGAAATTGGATTTTTTTTTCTATTTTCAATCAAAGAACTAAGAAGTCATGTTTCATTCAAATTAATCATTTTGGCTGACTTTTTTGACATAGATAATAGGTAAAGATGGTATTTTGGTGGACAGAAGAAAGAAAAACGAGAACAGAGCTACCCAAAACTTTC
>SNQN01003998.1:24580-34805 GCA_008642245.1 Bassia scoparia
TGATTCTACAAATTTCCAATTACAGCTATAATACATAGATTACATATTTACATACCAGTGTTGGAGCTTTACTTGCTAAGTTTTCTAGTCACTAATTAGCTCCCTTTTTCTTCACTGAATTATTTGTATTTCTTTTGTAATATTTTCCTAACATGGGCAACATTGCTTCACCTAGTTTTTTGACTCGGCAGCAGAGAGAAACTAGAGTTCACGACCAATCGTAATRACCTAAGCATCTCACCGGAATTTAAATGCAACCCGCTCAACACTGGTGATATGGTGAAAGGGTTGCCATCCCTGTGGAAGGATGGATGCCCGAGAGGCATGGGCCGGTCTGGAATCTGAGGAACTTCGATATCACCTTCCAACATTTTTAGTGCATCTGAYATAGTAGGCCTTAATGCAACCATTACATGGGCACACAGGATACCTACACGTACAAATCGATCCATTATTCCCCTGGGATTTAGTTCTGAATTTTCCCCCTCTTTCAACAAGAAAGCATCAAGCACCTCATCTACTCTTCCTTCTTTAACCAACAACCATGCCCAATCAGTTATTAAAACAGTAGCTGATGACCCTGAAGCTGACAGATCAAGAGCCCTTCTCCCGCACATAATCTCCAAAACAACCACGCCGAAACTGTAGACATCACTTTTCTCAGTTAGCTGCCCATAAAGAGCATATTCAGGGGCCAAATAGCCATGAGTTCCTGCCACCCTAGTAGTGAGATGAGAATGCCCTTCCTTTATCTGTTTCGCTAATCCAAAATCAGCCACCCTTGCTCTCATATCTGTATCTAAGAGAATGTTTGTTGCCTTGATGTCACGATGATATATTGCAGGTTTCACTCCATGATGAAGATAAGCTAACCCCCTTGCCACATCCAATATTATGCATTTTCTTTGTGGCCAAGATAATGGCTTTCTTAATGTCCCYCTTTGAATTGCTGAAGTATGGAAAAGATGGTCATCAAGATTGCCATTGAGCATGTATTCATAAACAAGGTATCTCTGGCTCCCTTCATAATCATTATTATTGTCACCTTCATCTACCATGCAACATCCTCTAAGCGGAACTAAATTCCGATGTCTCAAATTGCTAATAATCTCAACTTCATTTTGAAAATCAGAGTCCCTTTCGATGTTGGGTTCAGTAATCTTCTTGACCGCAACCATTGTCCCATCTGGTAACGTCCCCTTGTAAACCATTCCAAAACCACCACGACCAATGAAATTTTTATGAGAGAAGTTGTTGGTTGCTCTCTCGAGATCTTCAATCTTGAACCATATTGCACCAGTGTTAGGCCGCATTCGAGGCCTACTCCCTTGCTCTATACCAAATTCTGTCAAGTTTTTCTTCTTGTTCTGCTGCTTCATGAAATACCAATAGTAKAAACCTAAAACGCAAATTATTACAAAAACTACTACAGAAGCACCTATTAACCCCACATGAAGCTTCAAATGGTCCTTGCTATTTGACCCCTCAGGCGAAATTAATGGAAGCTGAAAGAAACACGAAATTGTTGCAATACTTTCCGGACCAAATTCATTGACGATACCAGCAGCATATAAAATGGTGAAATAAAAGCAACTCCTAGAATGGGAAGAGTTTCCATCAATAGCAATCAACCGCGCCTGGAGTCTGGTTCCCGCAGTATAGCAGGTGTTGCAGGCAGTGAGGTCGGTTAGGTTAGATCCGCAAACTTGGTTTAAAGTAGTATTAGTCCCGAGTTTATCAACCCAGTCCCGGATCGAAACAATCCCAGCACAGTCATCAGGAGAGACCACAAATTGTGAAGGTTCAAAACATTGGGAGGTCAAATTTGAGGGAAGGGACATAGAAGTAAGCTCTGATTGGAAGTCAGAAAGGCAAGATTCTGCAGTCTGAACATCCTTAAATCTAAAAAGTGAGCTGTTTTTTAGGTTTTTGGCAAGACCTATACCAAACAAACTCAAAAGAGTTTGACAACAACCACTTGGATCATCTTCATGGCACTGTGAATTATCCCATGGCAGCTTTGTAACATAATTGAAATCAACTGGACATTCTGACGCATTAGATGCGCCCAATGATGAACAAAAGTATGAAAAACCAATCAAACTCAAAATCACAAGAACCCCTTTCATTTCTCTAAGGAATTCACAACAACCAAATTGGATAATCAAAATTTCTGATCATGATTTCCAAAACCCACTTCCAATTTTCTTCCATTTGTCATTCAAAGATTCCAGCTTTACCCCCAATTTCTTGATTTTTAAGCAAAATAAGAACAACCCACTAAAATTCGCAACTGAATCTTCATTCAAAAGCCTAAAATTCCATTAAGGAAAGAGAAAATTCATTCAAAACCCATATGAACTATCACTACTTTTTCTAGCATATCAATTTTGCAGCTCAAAAGATAAAAACCATGAAAATCCATTAAAAAAAATTGAAAGCTTTTACCTTTGAAGCTGCATCAAATATTCCAAAACTTTTGAGCTAATTTGAGAAGCAAAAGCCAAAGTCAAGAGTGGCAGTTGCAATATGCAGCTTTAATCCATATTCCAGAAGCTTTTTCTTACCAAAAAAAATTACATAAAAATCGCGAGCTTAAAAAAATTATGAACTTTCCCAAATTTTGGTTTAGGTAGTGAGTGTTGTCAGCTGAACTTCCCATTTAGCCCCTGTCTCGCCGCCGCCATGTTCTGTTCCTGTATTTGTTGACTTTTTTCACCTCACTGCTCTTTTTTGTGTTGCGTGCTCTTTGGGCTCACTTACCCCAATAGATCCGGGAGATATGATAAATTCATCCCAGCTATTTGCAAACCGCAAATTAAACTACTTCATCCGTTTTTCAATACTTGTAACAAATGAATTTTTTTATTTTTCACAAATATTCRTCTTTATTGCATGTACTAAAAAACGGAGGAAGTAGTAATTTCATTCGAAACAAAAATATAAACTAACCACATGGTGGGTCTAATTGAGTGAACAACTAAGATCTTCCACAAACAATGTTTAAGTACTTTAAAACAATGTTTTACATTTTTAAACACAATGTTACCGTAGTGAGACAATTATTTTGACATAAGAGCGATTTAATATCGCCGATTATTAACTAGAGTCTTTCTCATAGCTTAATTTTGTCTTCACCATTGTGGAAGAAACAAATCTTTTTGGATCACATTGTGAGACAGCACGAACTCTTTTATGTAGAGAGCACAACATCTTATTTGAGTGAGTACAAACTCTTTCGCTACTGTCGTGATGGAGCATATTTTTTTAACGTGAGAGAGCACAAACTCTTGTACCGTCGTGAAGAAAGTACAAATCTCTTTATGTGAGAGAGCACACACTCTTTTCAAATGATAGAGCGCTAAACTTTTGTTATTGGCTATTTTGTGGTGCTTCTCTATTAGCGAGCGGTTAATGTCTAGGGGATAGCCCGAACATAATGCTTGAGACTTGACATAGGAAGTCGAATCCTTGTTTGCTAGGCCAAGAGCTTAACGTCTTTGAAATGCATTGACTCATCGTGATGTGAGATGCTGGTCTATAGCGTGAAACGAAGTTTCACCTTTTGACTCACTTATGCTAGTGAGACTTGACTTAACTTGATTGTCTAGGGTTAGTCACCGCGGTTATTCACCTGTAAATTTCACTTAAGATGGACCCATCTTTGCATTGAAAGCTGACTTTAACTCTTGGTGCTTGATTGACTTTTTAACTTTTGACTTTGCATGGTGTTGATTGACTCTATGTATGTAACGTTATATGCACACAGTGCTAGACTTGTTTAACACCCCAATAATTTCTTGTTTTCAAAATCAAATAAAATAGAGAAAATTATTAACAACCTACTTCCACGTGTGAAACACATGCAGGTAATAGATACTAACAAAAGAAAAAACGTTTAAAACTTGGAACCACGAAGCGCCCTAACCAACGAGACTATAAAATTCCTTATTAGAATACGCAAACTTTAACAAATTCCAAGTAAATAAATCATTTAACCAAACAATCTCCAACAAATCTAATAAAATTGTTTCAAAGCAAAGATGGGAAAACATTTCCATCAGAACACACAAAACTCTAAGCTACTCTCGCAACCTGCTAATTATTAACCTCAACATTAAAGTCGCTCGCACATTAAATGGTCATCACAGGGTAAAAGTAACTGTTCTCTTGAAGTTCCGAACAGAGAACAGATTAATAGCTCTACACCTACCACATAAAGATGTTCCACGTGGCAATCTAGTGGGGCCCCACTTTACAAGCATGTAAGTCACACCTGTCCACGTAATACTGACATCAGGAAGGGTAGGTTCATAAAGTACAATTATGGAGAAATTAAGGATGTTATGACAATTGGTGTACTTTTGCCCCACATTGAAGAAAATGATACTTCCACAATCCCAAATTGAAGGAATAAACAAAGTACAACCATATTGAACCATATAAAAAGGGAGTTGGTAGACCTAATCCAAGTATCTAATTCTCAACCCACCAAGTACTTGTCTAGTATTGACTTACTTGACCTTGAGTTTTGGAGAGTGTCCTTGCTGACTTATGCATCGAAGGGGCTTTCCCGGGTAAACCCCCGAAACAAACACCGTTGATTGTTTTGCAGGTCCACGAGACAGAGACGAAGTGCCCATTTTGAGGGCGTAGATGAGGCCACGTTACGTGCCAACTATCGTCCCCAGTCACAAGTTTTCGTTCATTTGTCCGTTGTTTCTTTGAAGTTCATTGAACAGGAACAAATTGGCGCACTCTGTGGGGAAGGAAGCAAGACATGGTCAGCACGTGTTATGGTGCTCGCGAAATTCAGGCTGCCGTTGGTCAGCTAGGCAAAGGAGGAGGGTAGTCCAATCCCCAAGACGGGGATACTACCTCATCTGCCCCTAGCATCCTCACCAAACAGCTGGAGCAGCCTCATCAATAGCCCCAAGCTAGAGTAACACATTAGCCCTCACGCAATCAGCCAGCGCGCAGCCAAGGGAGAAGACTTTCGGCTTGGAGTCAGCCAGCCTCTCCAAGAAGGTACCCCCTGGTCCTTATCGTTTCAATTCCCCTACTAGGGAAAACTCCCGTCGGAGCATCCCTAGTGAGGTCCAACCTCTTCGTCCACAGAGGTAGGAGAACGTCCCTCAYGCCAGTCGGTCCAACCGACCTCCACTCACGGATGTCAGGCTCATCATTGAAGAAAGAAGGAGGGGAAGTGTTGATGCCAAAACGATCATCAACAACCGCCAAAGCCAAGGCGAAGCAGCAGCAACATAGCCTCGAGTCTCCCCTCARTGAGGAGATTCTGACCTACCCTCCGCCCGACCAACCGGTCCCCGATAGAGGCACTGAGTCAGTCACACAYGCAAGCTCCGAGGTCACCACCTCCATCTAGGTCCCGAGGCCATGCAGACAGCACRTGGTTAGAGTCAATTAGGCCACCCGGATTCATCAGCCAATGCAGACCCTCGTTCATAGAACCTCATTCAGTAGGGAAATCATGGYTACAGAAGATCCAAAAAAGGTGAAGGTGCCCACAATAGAGACCTTCGATGGCACGACTGACCTAGAGGATCACATGGCTGCCTACAAGACCCAAATGGRTGTGTAGACTAGATGAGAGGCATCTTGGTGTATGTTTTTTCCAACCACACTTAAAGGTATTACTTTWACTTGGTTTAGTGAATTACCATCTAGTTGTGTTACCAATCACTGTGTTAGAAGCTTTGTTTAAGCAACAATTTATTGCTYCTAAACGTCACAAGAAAACTAGTTTGCATTTGATGAGTTTAAAACAAGGAAAAATTGAAGGAATGTACTATCTAGTTACATTAAGCGATTTAATGCCGAATCTCTAGGCATTTCAAATCTAGAAGATAATGTAGCCTTTACTGCCCTCATGTCATATTTTTAGTCCCTAATTTTTGTCTTATAATCGTCTTATCCTAGTTATTTTATTAAATTAGTTATTTTTATGATTTTAGATTTTATTTTATTCATTATTTTATTTTATAGTTTTTTTTACAATAATTGATTCTTAATAATATGTTGTGTGTTTGTTAGGAAAACAAGATAAACAAGCTTGGCAAATAAAGAAGAAAAGCGAAACAAAGATGAAAGAAGATATATCAAGGCTAGGAAATAAACAAACTCAGTTTGTTAGGCAACATTAAGGAAAGATAAGRAAAGAATGAAGATTCACGAAGCTATGCTATCAATTTCATACTTGCATGCTTACGTAGGATTAAATCCAAAAGAGGATAATGTGACACAATATCAAAGAAGCAAAGTAAATGTGCAGATGAAGAAATTTGGTAGGCTGGTTTCGTCCGAGATAAACATCCAACAAAACAAATTTATCTATCTTTACCCGTATCTTTGTCCGGGTATATAAATACCTAGTTTATTCACAAAAAGAGGGGGATGTCCGTAAAGTCAGATTTTTAGGGTTTTGAGAGACAAGTGAGTTTTGGGAAGCAYTCAAGCGTTCTTAGTCGTGCAATTGGATCGGAGTCGTGAGTACAAAATTCAGATTTTCTAAAGACGTTTGTACGAGTATAAGGGATATATTCTCCACCCTTCTTTTGTATTACTTTGAATTTCTATATTGTTATCAATACTATGATCTTGAAWCTTATTTAGACTYGAATTTAAATATATTTTTTGGGTTAATTTTTGAGTATAAAGTTTGTTTAATTTCAATTCTACATTGTTATTATTGTCATATGATTGATATTAAAGTATAATTTGCTATCTTATTATGTTTGAATTGCAAGCAATGGCTAATTATGTGATTTGGTCTAGTTTAAATTGCATAAAAAAGTAGAGACTAATGTTTAATTTGGGTCTGCGAATGGTTTGAATTAATATTAGGGTGTAAGTCGATCTAATTTTATTAATCACCTATGTGTTAATTAATTAGGGTTAATGATGTTCTTCTATTTTATAATGCTTCTAGATGTAGTCATTGTGGGTTGCGATTATATTTACGATGGGGAGTCTAGTTTAGAATTAGTGTCGGCCTAGTTCAATACTAATTTAAAGTAAGTAAGAATAGGGTGGAATTGCTATCAAAACCGCTACAATTAATCTATTACTCAACCTTTGATTCAANAGCACGACACTCTTTATGTAAGAGAGCACAACATCTTTATGTGAGTGAGTACAAACTCTTTTTGCTACTGTCGTGATGGAGCATATTTTTTTACGTGAGAGAGCACAAACTCTTTGGTACCGTCGTGAGAAAGTACAAATCTCTTTATGTGAGAGAGCACACACTCTTTTCAATGATAGAGCGCAAACTCTTTCGTTATTGGCTATTTTGTGGTGCTTCTCTATTTAGCGGAGCGGTTAATGTCTAGGGGATAGCCCGGAACATAATGCTTGAGACTTGACATAGGAAGTCGATKCTTGTTTGCTAGGCCAAGAGCTTAACGTCTTTGWAAATGCATTGACTCATCGCTGATGTGAGATGCTGGTCTATAGCYTGAACGAAGTTTCACCTTCTTGACTCACTTATGCTAGTGATGACTTGACTTAACTTGACTTGTCTCAGGGTTAGTCACCCGGTTATTCACCTGTAAAATTTTCACTTAAAGATGGACCCTATCTTTGCATTGWAAGGCTGACTTTAACCTTGGTGCTTGATTGACTTTTTTACTTTTGACTTTGCCATGGTGCTTGATTGACTCTATGTATGTAACTTATATGCGACACAGTGCTATGACTTGTTTAACACCCCAATAATTTCTTGTTTTTCAAAATCAATAAAATATGAGAAAATTATTAAAACCCTACTTCCACGTGTGAAAACACATGCAGGTAATAGAGTACGTAACAAAAGAAAAACGTTTTAACAACTTGGAACCACGAAGGGCCCTAACCAACGAGACTATAAAATTTCCTTATTAAAACKAAACTTTAACAAATTCCAAAGTAAAATCATTTAARCAACAATCTCCACAACTACTAAAATTGTTCAAAAAGATGGGAAAACAATTTCGCTCAGAACACACAAAACCTAAGCTACTCTCGCAACCTGCATTATTAACTCAAACATTAAAGTCTGCTCGCCATTAAAATGGGTCATCACAGGGTAAAGGTAACTGTTTCTTTGAAGTTCCTTGAACAGGAACAGATAATTGTTCCTACACCTACCCTATCATAAGATGTCACGTGGCATCTAGTGGGCCCCACTTTACAAGCATGTAAGTCKCACCTGTCCACGTAATACTGACATCAGGAAGGGTAGGTTCYTAAAGTACAATTATGGAGAAATTAAGGATGTTATGACAATTGGTGTACTTTTGCCCCACATTGAAGAAAATGATACTTCCACAATCCCAAATCGAAGGAATAAACAAAGTACAACCATATTGAACCKTATAAAAAGGGAGTTGGTAGACCTAATCCAAGTATCTAATTCTCAACCCACCAAGTACTTGTCTAGTATTGACTTACTTGACCTTGAGTTTTGGAGAGTGTCCTTGTACTTTTGTTCTGCGATATTAACTCATCTAGATAGGGGTTAGTTGATCTAACTTAGCTTCGGTCACATAGGAGTGCGCCCGGTATACACCTAAAAAGAGACATCTATTTCTACTAGTTTCTTATATCAAATTTATTTGATTGCCTTCGATTACGGGCGAGCATGGGGTGAATTGAAATGTGGCACCTAGTGTGTCTATGGTAATTGAAAGCTGATGGCACCATATTAGTAGTGTCTGGGATGAACTGTGGCCCTTTCGCTGTGTACTGGGATTTGGACAACCTTCGTCTATTGCTCAACATATCAATATAGTATAATATATGTTGATGTTATGGGAGATCGAGTAACTATTTTGACGGATACAATTTCAGTTATACGAAGCTATGATAGTTTTTGGGATTGTATTGTTTTGGAACAGCTGTATGTAACATAAGTAGTGTTTTTACAATTAGATCCTGAGACATTAGTTGGATGTGCTCGTATATAGATATGTTTGTTACAGTGGTTATGAACACCAAAATTGGGATTTCACTTTTTTTTAAGCAGGTGTCGTAACTCGGTATGTCCAGTTTTCTTAGGGGAGTAGCTGTCCGTTTGTTTTCTGTTTTCGTAATTTGTATGATTATCTCACTTCACAAGCTTTGCTGATTGTGTGCTTTGTGTTGTTTGTTGTCGTTCCACACTTTTTTCTCTTGGTGGACCCTGTGTGATCCTTATTTCACATTTGGAATATTATAGGGGAGCAGATTTCTACAAGGTTTGCAATTAAAAGTAACTAGGACTTGGACCGATGGTCTGCAGTGGAGAGTCGAACGTCTATTTTAATAACTTACACCGTTTTGTAGACTCTTCAGAAACGTTTTGTATTTTGAGTTACTAATGTTTTTTAAAAAAGGGATTTTTACTGGTTTGCTAATAGGGCCGTAATGGTTCCAATTGTTAAACGAGTCTTTTCCCATGTTGGGATTTATTATCTTGGTTTGAACTATTTTTGCTAACTTGTTATTCCGCTGAAAAAGGTTGTTTTGCCTAAAGTTGAACACGTGGCAGTAGACACGCCAATGGTTCTCCGTATTATTAAGTTTATTTATTTTCACAGGTAAAGGTGGAGGATAATTGGGGTGTTACAGCCTCCAACAACAATGTCACTACGAAGACAGAGCCACAACACGCAACAAACTCATTTACCTCCGCACCACATCGCTGCC
Organism: Bassia scoparia; assembly: GCA_008642245.1. NCBI lineage: Eukaryota > Viridiplantae > Streptophyta > Magnoliopsida > Caryophyllales > Amaranthaceae > Bassia > Bassia scoparia. The sequence continues at coordinate 34,268 of SNQN01003998.1, forward strand.
ACTACTCGCTGCACACATTTACCCACACACACCACACTCGTTGCCACTAACCGAAAATCAAAAAAACCCCAAAGCAATAAAAACTAGAAATTCGACCAATAAAGCATAAAAAGAAAAGCATAATTAACAAAAAAAGGTAACCACTAGAAGCAAATTAATAAAACCCAACAACAAAATTAAAAAGTTTAAATCTTAGTGAGAATCAAATAAAGAATCAAAACAATTAAAAACCTAAAAGAATTTCCCAATTTGATTTAATTGTTAACAGCAAAAGAGTTCAACATAATTCGAAATTGTTGTTTAATTTTGATTGAAATTGTTCGAAAATCAAAATGGAATGCGAAATTGGTTCGTACGGTGGCGCAAAGGTTGCATTGCACTGTCTACCTGGGTTTGTTTGCGAAGATTAAGGTGGCGTGCAGGCTGCTATGTTTCATAGTGGTGAGGTTGTGGCGAAGCGATGCAGGTTGTTTTTGGCATTGCAGCCCTGAGTTGGGCTGCTCATGGTTTATAGTGAGGAGAGGAGGAGGAGGAAAGT
>SNQN01003998.1:34950-55548 GCA_008642245.1 Bassia scoparia
CTGGACTTATGCATCGAAGGGGCTTTCCGGGTAAACCCCCGAAATAAACACCGTTGATTGTTTTTGCAGAGGTCCACGAGACAGAGACGAAGTGCCCATTTGAGGCGTAGATTGAGGCCACGTTACGTGCCAACTATCGTCCCCAGTCACAAGTTTTCGTTTCATTTGTCCGTTGTATTCTTGAAGTTCATTGAACAGGAACAAATTGCGCACTCTGTGGGGGAAGGACAGCAAGAACCTATGGTCAGCACGTTTTATGATGCTCCGCGAAATTCAGTGCTGCGCGTTGTGTCAGCATAGGCAAAAGGAAGATTCCGAGGAGTCATTAGTACCAATCCCCAATGTCCGGGCATATTTCCTTCATTCGGCCCCAATGCATCGACTCTCGCCAAAGAGCAAAGAACTGGTTTAGTAGTCCAAGAATCAACGCTCTATATAGCCTAACGCAAGCATTCAGCAAGTCGTAATAGGAAACCAGAAGAAATAAGATTAACCAATCTTAGCCTTATAACTCACATGTGACGACACAACGTGCGAAACATGCGACAAAGACATCAGCCATCCGCATCTAATATGCCCATCCGGCTGTGAGCTCGCCAATGGGAGAAATACCGTTACACGTTTCTGGTCCATGGAGGTACGAGCACAAGCCTCATACACACAGAACAAATTCGTTTCACCACAGTCGCTCTCTGAGGGTCATCTCTCTCACTACGCGCTGCTCACTATCTCCCATTAGAATTTAGGCCTCAAGAGACTTATAGAGGAAAACCTCCCGATACTCAGGCTTCAAAAGGGTCTTTTCCCAACTAGTAGGGAAAGAATCACTGACATTAGGCCGCGTCTTCCGTCCCAGCAGTCACTTGGGGCTCCTGAGCTCCTACTGTGAAGTCGGTTTCCTCTCAAATTTCCCAGACAGCCTCCGGATTGAACTCGTAGCGATACGATTTGACTCTTTGCCCTTCACCGGAGTTGTCAGTGGTCTTCCTCATCATTGTAAAACTAACGAGGTGATCAGGGTATACTGCAAGCTGTAGAAGCATCAGAATACGAAGTCACATCTGAATCATACCCTGGCCGTATGCGGCCAAAGCGCTGCGACGTTTAGAAAGCCCACGTTACGCTTTAATGCTCGCTCAAGTCTTGCTTGTGTTACGTACGCGTTCATGCACCTATAAACAAACACAAAACTTATTAGAATACAAGGCTAAAAATTAAGCAGTGAGTGACTCAAATAGGATCATAGTTACAGTAAGACCATCGATTATTTCTCCGGCTCCTCAAGCTGATTACGAAGAGTTTATAACTAGACATAAGCTACAGACCTACCTATTACTGTATTCTCCCGCAGCAATAGTTCCCTAGCACTACTCAATGAATCCGTAAATTAGTACGATAACAAGGGGGTCCCACGACTAGGAGGCACTGGTCGCAAGATTCACACTAAGCAATGCATCACTATAGAAGAGGAGAAAGGGAGGAGGAGGAGTGAAGGAGAAGAAGTAGCAGTGAATGAGGAGTAGCAGTGAAGGGGTAGAGGATCGAGAAGGACGAAGGAGATTAAGGGGAAAAAACACAAAATGGCAATTTGGTCTTTTCAATCATACGGTTTTGTTACTTTGACCGTTAGAAGGTACTGATTTCTAAACTTTTTGCCGAAACTAGGTATTTAAGTAAAATAAATCTGAAACTAGGTATTTATTTTCAAAAATTTCCCAAACCTAGGTATTTCTCCCCCAAAAAGCCTCAATATTATGATTAAGTTTAAGTTTAATGGTGGAAATTATCAGACTTGCTTGACATCACATGTATAATAGTTTAGTTTTAGTTTTAATATTAAATAATCACAATCTTAAACCCCTCATATTCGTAAATATGTAAATAGCGTAAATATGGTATATATTGTATATATGTATAGGTTGAATTTTGAGTTTAGGAAGTTAACAATTTCCTCGTGGGATCGACCCTTTCTTGCCCTTTTACTACTTGTTAATATTTTGAAGGACTAAGATCGATTTTATAAATAATTAATTTAATACGGTAAACGACTCATATCCCCACACTTAAAGGTATTGCTCTAACTTGGTTTAGTGAATTACTACCTGGTTYTGTTACCAATTTCACTGTGTTAGAAGCTTTGTTTAAGCAACAATTTATTGCTGCTAAACAATTTATTGCCTACCCCTGTCGGGAGAACCACTTTACCTATATCTAGCCATATTAGAGTATGCCCTCAGCGRAGTGATGGTTGTGGAAAGAGACAAGACTRAGCATTCGGTATATTTTTTCAGTCACGATTACAGAGGGGCTGAGTCTCYGTATTCAGAGATCGAGAAGTTAGTTTATGCTCTGGTAATAGCTAGCAGAAAGTTGAAGCCCTACTTTCTTGTTCATCCAATCAAGGTCCTCACCGGACAACCTATCAGAAAATTAATCGAGGGAAGAAATCACTCCACTTGGATGACTGAATGGTCTGATCAGCTGGRAGACTATGGACTCGAGTATGAACCAAGACGAGCCATCAAAGCACAAGCATTGGTTGATTTCAWAGTCGAGTGRACTAATCGACCATCACAAATAGCTAAAATTGAAAGCTAGGAAGTGTATGTGGATGGCTCAGCCACGAGAGAAGGGAATGGAGCCAGGATACTCATCAAAACTGACTTGGGTGAAAAATTGGAGTATGTTGTCAAGTTTGGGTTCTCGACATCCAACAATGAAATTGAGTACGAAGTAGTCATCCTCGGGATGCAGATGTGCTTAGTAGTTGGTGCAAAATCTTTGGCCATCAAATTCGACTCACYGTTGATAGTAGGCCAGATCATTGGGGAGTTTGAAGCAAAAGAGGATGGGATGATGATGTACCTGAACAAGGTCATTGAGCTCTCTTAGAAATTCTAGCAGTTCTTAATCCAACACATCCCTCGGTCAGAAAATCACCAAGCTGACGCACTATCCCGGCTTGCTACCTCAGCCGAGTCCCTCGAGCCAAYGACCATAACTTGGGAAGTGCTAAAAGAACCAAGTATTAATGTTCAYCCTTCCACCATGGTCCTGGACCAAGGAGAAACTTGGATGGATCAAATCGCAAAGTACKTTCGAGACGAGCAGCTCCCGAACAATAAAAAACAAGCAGKGAAAGTTAGAACTCAGGRTRGTTGGTTCGAGTGGCATGATGGCAGGATAGACAAAAATTCCTATACTCATCCCTTACTCAAATGTGTTACACCTGACTAGGGTGATTACATCCTTCGAGAAATTCACGAAGGAGCATGTGGTAGCCATCAGGGTGCCCAAACAATGGCTAAAAAGGTACTCTAAGCTGGGTACTACTGGCCTACCCTCAAACAAGAAGCACAAGACTGGTGAGAAAGTAAAAATCGCTAGAAAAACGACTCAGTGCCTCACCGCCGACCAAACCAGCTATTGGCCATTCTACCGACCTGCTTTCGATAAAGGGTGTAGACACACCTAAAAATGCTCCCCAAAAGTAATCAGTGATGAAACATACTGCGTCTCGCGATGTTTTCGACTTAAAAAAGATGCTTGAACTCACAAAAGTTGGAAATACGTGAGGTCATACTCGAACTATTGAGCAAGAGACAAATAAAGGGGGCAAAAATATTTTCTTAATTTTTCTTATTTTAGGATTTTTTAAACAATTTTATATTGGTATCTCCAAACCACTTTTCATTGCACTCTCACAATTTCTGACGCCACCAGTATTTTTAATTATTTTTCTGATTTTTTCTATATTTCTATATTTTTATAAGTTTTATACACAAAAATACAAAAAAATACAAAATACACAAAAAATACCCCGAAAATACGTGGAACCTTCTAGAACACTCTAGAACTCCTTTCTTGAGACAAAGGGCTCTAGGTGCGTCGAATCAAGGCAAATCACAAATAAAATCGGAGGAATCAAAAATACGCGAAGAATAACGGAGCGTTATATACGCAGGCCTGTGCGCATATAACGCTCCTAGGCTGCTGTATATACGCAGAGCCTGCGTTATATAGCGCAGTCTCCTACGTATATACGCAGATCCTGCGTATATATGCAGATCCTGCGTATATACGCAGGATCTGCGTATAATACGTAGGAGACCTGCATATAAGCTCGATTTTCCCCTCCTCGTGCCTATAAATACGTGCCTTTGCTCATTTCGAACGGACAACACACGCTATTCAATTCCCCGCCCTACTTGTGTATTCATACTCTCCACACTCTCATACACTCTCATACACTCTAAACACATACGTTCTTGAGTTCTAGCACAACTTTCTATCCAACACGAGAAACAAGCTACTTCTGAGATTACCGCCACAAACACACTCGTTTCTCAATTTCCTCAATCTAATTAATACTATACGAGTTCTAATAAATTTACACAATGTAGAAACCGACTTTGAATCCTCTCATGTAAAATATGTAGGATTGTTATTCGTGTTTTCAAATCTTTTCGTTAACATTATTACTATTATCACACTTGTCACAATTTATCATTAATACACATATCGTTATTGTCAATACTAACATGTTTCTTGCTTGATTAGCAATTCGATCAAAGGACGTCTCTTTTAGTTTACTTTAACGATTTGTGTATTGGCAGAGACAAGGTAGAAGGATTACATATACATTATTATGCTTATAACCTTTGTTTCATGTTTCATTTGACATATCCTATCACACTTGATGATATTGGCTTAAACAAGACGGAAATATGCGTACACATTAAAGTCAGAATAATGGGACGACCGTTTTTAGCACCTTGTAATATTGACTACCATGAAGCGACTGCCTGGTCCATGTAGAATCTTGTTCTGTATAATGAGTAACTGACACTTAGTAATCTTTAGGGTAGTGCGCTAATAAGATTTCAAAATATGCTACGGGGAAGATGTGGTGCATCCAATAACGGCTAGAGGAATTTACAAGGAACGGAATAGAGCCCTACATGCGGACGGATTGGGTTACTGATTCAATCTGTACCATGTCCCCGAACCCACGACTGGTTATTGGATTGGATGTGGGGCCATTGTTTTGGCACCAACGTTTCGGGCGTCCGTGAATATCCTATATAGGCACGGTGGCGACTCCCCTTACTCGACAACACTACCCCAACGCACTCACGTGCGGGTTCCGTGGCTCAAGCCCACGCAAAACAACGAGGTAGGCCCAAGCCCCCCGCTGGGGTTGGCCCACGGTCTACAATGGGACATAGACTTGTTGGGGCCATTCCCTCAAGCCTCGGGAGAAGCTGAGCCCTTGGCAACAATCACCGAGAAGCCGAGCCCTTGGCAACAATCACCGAGAAGCAAGTTCAGCAGTTCATTTGGAAAAACATAATCACTAGATTTGGAATTCCCCGAGTGCTGGTAACCGATAACGGAAGACAGTTTGTAAGTGAGGCAACCAAAGACTATTGTGTTCGATTCAGCATCAACATTAGAGCAACCTCAATCGATAGACCGTAGACAAATGGTCAGGCCGAGGCTGCAAACAAGATCATCCTACGAGGAATTAAGACAAAGCTCGAAGGGTCCAAAGGCACATGGGTCGATGAACTCCCCGGGGTCCTGTGGTCGGCTCGAACTACACCCAAAGAGGCCACTGGCCATACACCCTTCTRCTTGGTGTATGGTAGTGAGGTTGTCTTACCAGTTGACGTCGGAGTACCTTCCCCTCGGATCACATTCTATGACTATGAATAAAACGAAGAAGATCAGCCTCGACCGACTACCCGAGACAAGGGGCAATGCACTGCTCAAATCTATCTCCTACAAGTATAAAATCACAAGGTACTTTAACCAAAGGGTCAAGATCCGGGAGATACGAGTCGAGGACTGGGTTCTGAGAAGGTTCGAGGCAACTGGAAGGGAGAACATGCTCGACAAGTTGAACCCCAACTGGGAAGGCCCTTACCGGATGACTGAGATGATTCGACTAGGGACTTACAGGCTCGAGGATACAGATGGCAAGGCACTGCCTCGACCTTGGAATGCCGACAATCTACGGAAATACWACATCTGAATACCAACACTTGTGCTTTCTTTTATTTTTCAAATGTTGTAAACAACCTAGATAACTCTCGGGATATCCTCACCGGATATCGTGATTGAGCAGTGTCCTTTCAACATAGTTATGACAGACACAATTGTAATAGATTGGCATAAATAAAAACAAAGTTTCACTAACTTCTTTCATTTACGTTTTTTTATTTTGCAAGTCTTATGCCCCGAGAAATGGCATGCCCACCTTCGGGGCAACATAGCCTTCGGACCAACCAGGCTAATCAGGCCTCGGGATACAAGGTTAGCATACCATCACTCGGGAAACCTGTGTCGAGTCAGCATCGTAATGACTTAAAAGAGTTGGCACTCGGGCATAAGTAGTAAATAGCAAAAAGATAAGCAAAACGTAAAGCAAGTATAGACACTCGAGAAATGCAAGTCAAACGTCAAATTCTCATTAAAAAGCAAGACTCGGCTTGCAAATATCGGAAATATTCAGTACAAAGGATCCGGAATCTACGCCGAAAACATGAACTTAGAAAAATTCAAATTACTACAAGATTTGGTCAGAACATGACCAGTAGAGTCAAAATGGTAAATACAAAAGCTGAAGACAGAACCAAGGAGGAGCTACTCTGGAGAGCTGGTAGAGTTTTCCTGTTCATGCTCGAAAACCTTCTCTGTTGGAGCCTGAGTTCCCGAAGTCCCAACACCTGCTGTTGTAGAAGCCTAAGGTTGACCCATGGTGGCGACTGTCTAGAAAACCTGAGGTTGGGTCTGAGCAGCTGCATCCTGCTGAACCTTTGTAGCAGCCTCGGCTTGAATACGAGCAACCCTCTACTTGGATCTTCTCTCCAACATCGCTGCCCTCTCTTCAGCTACTAAGTCGTCATATTTCTTCTTTAGCTCAGGCCATTAGTCACCAACAACCCTTTCCAGCTTCTTCAGTGCATAACTGACCCGATCTCGAAGGAGGACTGACTGAGGTTCACTTTATACTTCTTTCCCTCAACAGTAGAAAACCAAGCCTTAGTAACGGATCGGTCACCGGACTCGAGCTTCTTTTGCTCAGCCTCCAGTTTGGCCTCTAGATCGACAATTATGCCAATCGATAGACCTCTATCTCCTCTCATCCAAGGCCTTTAAGGTGTCCCTCTCCTCGATGACGTCCTTATTAGCTTCCTTCCATTTCAGTAGCTCATCCTTCTCCTCTTGGAGAGTCTGCAGCTCCAGGTCCTTGTCTTGGATAACCTTAGTCTTCCGAGTAAAGGACCTCTGGTCAGCTTGGTGGTGGAGAGTAAGGGCATGCTTCCTCACGGTCAGGTGGAAAGGAAATAAGAAGGGGTTAACAAAACATTGCAAAAAGCCTAAGTACACTAACTCGAGGAAACTGAGATACATACCTCCAGCCATGTCTTCTGAAGGTCTTCAACCTCCTGAGCCTGGATTTCAGGCTTCCTTAGCTCACTGACTTCTTCCTGATGGACAATGTTAGTTAAGGCCTCCTAGGCCCCTTTTGCTTACCCTCATCTTCGAGAAGTAAGAGGGGTATCACAAGACCAAATCCGGTGTTCACCCAAGCTCTCTTGCGCCGATAGACAGATTCACTGCCACCAACTTGGTCATCAGCAAGGACACCTTCAAAACTTTGAAAATTATCCACCAGGGTCGGGCCAAGTGGAGGAGTAGTGGGATGATCCTGCTCGGGGTCAGCTTCCCGAATTGGCTGCGTATCCTTGGAAAGCTTCTTCCTCGAACTCTACACAAAGAGAAATAAAATCAAACAAAACACAATAAAACACAAGTGTATGACATCGGGATGCAGAAGGAGGGTAGAATACTTACATCAGCTGGGTTGGGGAACTCAATGTTGTCCTGCTCCATGTCCTCGGTCATGGAGTTGAACAGAAAGTCCTCGGCTGAGAAGACATCCTCTATTTTGCGGTTTTCAAATCTGCCTGCCTCTATGCAACATGAACACTAATATTAGTACAAAACATAACGGTTAGAAATCACAAAGCAAGTATAAAGACTCAATCATCACAGTTAGGCTCCTTATCGGGTGACATTTTCTTGCTCAGATGGTACATGGATAGGTAGTGCTCGCTCTGCAGAATGTCACAGTCGGGCAGCCATTTTCTGATCAGATCCGGGAGGAAATACTTCTCTCCATTCTGCAACTTTTTGTCACTCGAGAAAAAGAAAGCAACCACCCTCTCATACTTCCTCATGAGCAGGATGTTGTAGTTTTGTACCAGGTTTAGACGGTTAAGTGTCCTCACTCGGGGAAAGTTCCAAGGCTCTGGCCTATATACAAAGACAAACTCTCGGCAAAAACCCTTCCAACTAGACCTAACACAGTTCACAATCTTATACTGAGGCCGAGGTTGAAATATCCACCATCRAGGCCTATACTCGGTACCAGCACAGGCTGAGAGCTTGAACATGTTACGAAACAATGTAAGTGTGGGACTCAGCCCATCCAACAGCAGATGGATAGGAAGCAGATGATATTGGCAATGGAGTTTGGCATCAGGTTATGCAATGCAAAGTTATAGGCAGTGAGGAGCTCGAGAATGAATGGGTCGAGAGGAAAGCAAAGACCCATCTCAAGATGACCTTTATAGATGGCCACAGTCCTTGTGGGAGGAGTGATGTACCGGTAGGGGGCTTCCAGATAGTACTTGGTCAGCTCCCAATGGTGCAAGTCGGTTAGCAACCTCTACTAATAGTGCTTGAGGATAAAGAAGTAACTTGGACCCCTCTCGGGACTCGGGACATCCTGACCGGATGACGATGCCTCAAACATTCTGCCAACGATGAAAGGGATATGATTATGTACAAGTCTACTTCTAAATAAGGGATCATCATTACCATTGGTTTTACATACAGTCATGACAGGCTTGTCGCATACCTATCAAAAATAACCTATTAAAACTAACTAATAATGTAGCTAGTGGTAACAGGGTCGAATCCACAAGGAAGCAACAATTAATTATTAATTAATTAAAAGAATCTAGATTAGCAAAAGAACCTTTGTTTGAGTTATTTTAAGCTACAAATAATTAAAGCAATGAATTAACTATGACTAAACTATAATCAACTAAAGTCTAGGGCTATGGTTCACTATAACAACAAATCAACAATAATTGGATAACAACAATTCACAATAAGGCACAATCGAATAGGATCAAAGTTCTCTCGAATCGAATGAACCATAGAACTACTCCTAACCGTATCTCTCGACCTAGGTGGAGGAGGTGTAGTTAGAGTGTTTCGTGGTTGGGAGGGTTTCGTAGTGGTGTATGGGTTCGTGAGTGGTGCCGGTCGGTGGTTGATGAAAGCAGGAGAGAGAGAGAGAGAGAAATGAGTGAATGAAAGAGATGGGAGAGAAACTAGTGAAAAGAAGAGAGGCCGTGAGATTAGGTTGCTGTACTAATTACGGAGAGTAATATAAATATAAAGGGTCGAGATTTTAAATGCCCACCAAGAGGAGGATATACGCGAACTTTTACGATATTTAGAGACCCAAATGCTGCGATTTGCGCCAAACAATCGCAACTTTTTAATTCTCAATTTTTTGATTTTAGATGTGTTAATGCTGCGTTATTTAAAAAACCGTAGCTTTTAACACTCAAATGCTGCCTTTTTACAATACCGCAGCTTTTGATTATTTTCTACTATGACTTGTGAATTGACGCAGTGCAAGTAACGAGTCGCTCTACGCACTCGAAATCGCACTTCTCTCTATCTCGCAAACATGGCAAACAAACAAAGTGACTGGCCCGGGTACCCGAAGCCCTCCAAGCCTAAGTCAGCAAGGACTCTCAAAAACTCAAGTCAAGTAAAGTCAAATCTAAAAACTTGTGGCGTTGAGAAATATATACCTAATTAGTCTACCAACCCCTTTTTATAGGGTTCAGTATGCTTGTACTTTGTTACATCCTTCAATGTGGATTGTGATGATATCATTCTTCCAATGGGGACAAAAACACCAATTGTCATAAACCTTCTTAATTTCCAAATTGTACTTTACGAACCTAACCCTTCCTGATGTTTCAGTATTACTGGATCGGTGGACCCAACATTCTTGTAAAATGGGCCACTAGAGCCACGTGGCAAATTATGGATTAGGTAGGGTAGGAACATAATTAGCTTATGTCCCGCGCTTATACCTTAACCGATTCCGAGGCAGTTAGGTGGTCAAACGAAATCAACTGGCCTCCTCTCGGCGATAGTACAAATCTTAATTCTATGACCACGACACTCGGTCAGGATTTTATGCGAGAAACGGTTAGACTCTTGCTCGAAGGTCACAGACAATCGACATGTGCCATAGTGCTTCAGGAGAAATGCGACCCTTAGCCTTCATCTTAAGATGCTAAGTGTTTCCTATCGCATCAATGAATCCTTACTTGGGAGCAATGACCCCATGTTTCCTGATGATGCCCTCAAGAGGAAAGGTATTACCACTCGGGGGCTAATAAGCCCCATTCCTGATCAAGTGCTGCCCTCGATTAGAGGAAAGTAATCACCACCCGGAGGAGCTAATAAGCCCCAGACCCGGTGCTGTCCCTTGTTAAAGGAATAGTTAATCTCCACCTGAGAGGCATTAAATCCCATGTTTCCCGGTCAACAGTTTTGTGTCCCCAGTTAGTCTTGAGAATAATGGTTACCACCCGCGGAAAGGCTATAACCCCCATTTGCAGGGTGTGGTCCCCGGTTAGGGAAATAATTGCCACCCGGAGGGGCTCAATAGCCCCATTTTCTCGGTGTATAGTGGTTTTTGTAGACAAATTCCAAGTTGTGTCGAATAGAGGTTAGACCCTTATTCACGGGGGTTGACACTCGCGGAAAACAGAGGTAAATCCCTTTTTCTCGAGCTGAAGCTTGGAAAGAAGATAATTCCTTATCCCGAGGGCGAAGGGCTCGAAAAGAATTGAATCCCTTATTCCGTGGTTATAACTCGGAAAGGAGGTGAAAATCCGATCCCGAGGGGTTGAAGCTCGGGAAAGAGATGAATCCTTTATTCTCGAGGCGTAACACTCAGAAAACGACAATCCTTTATTCCGAGACTGTTGCTCGGGAAAAGAGATGGAGTCCTTATCTCGAGAGTTGAAAGCTTGGAAAAGTAAACCCCTTTTCCTAAGATAAGGCTCGGAAAAGAGATGGAATCCTTTATTCCCGAGGATGAAGCTCGGAAAAGGAAGATGAAATCCTTATTCCTGACTGGTCTCGGGAAAAGTATATGAGTTCTTATTCTCGAGAGCTAAAGCTCGGAAAAGGACGGTAAACCCCTTTTCCGAGGGCGAGCTCAGAATAAGATGTGAGTCCCTTTTTCCCGAGAACTGAAGCTCGGAAAAGGAGGTAAAGCCCCCTTTCCCGAGGGCTGATGTTGGGAAAGAGGTAAAGTCCTTGTTCACTACTTAGAATTTCGCCTAAAGATCGACCGAAAATAGTCGACGGAAAAAAAAATCGGTCGGGTTAATACTGCTTCATTTTTTTATTACATGGCATTTTACCGACCGAATTGTTGGTCGTAAATCCTCATTTCACTAGCCATGCACCACCTGTTCCGCTTCACGAAGCACCCTTCTTTATCAAGGAGATTCCGGCAGGTGGTAACAGGGGAAAGGGGTCAGATTTATCCTCTCCTAATTCATTTAGGGAAACCTCCTCTTTACCGACTGAATTCGGTCGATGAATACCATTCGAAGACCAAATTCGTCGGTAATACGATTCCACCTTATTTTTGAGAGGAAAACACTTATACCGACCAATGTAAATTCGATCGGAAACTCTAATTCCCTCCATTTTTTTTAGTCGAAAAAATCATCGCAATTCGGTCTCTATAGGCCTCAGCGACCGAAAATCAGTCGGTAAATATTTATTTACCGACTATTCAAAAAAGCACCGAGGTCACCGACCGATTTTCGATCAGTACTAGTTCAGGCCGAAACGATTTTCTTATGGTTCCCGAGTCTGAGGAGATTCTGTTGTTGAAAATTAGCCTTAAGGTGTTTGCTCGGGAAGAACGGGAGACACTAGACTTTTGAATTCAAAAAACAAGTGAACCTTGGTAACAATATATCTCCTTACTCCTATCTAAGAGTGGCTTTGGCAAAAAATCACTTTATTTCACTTTCACTTACAAATCTTCAATTGCTCTCTCCTCTCTCTAGAAATATTTTCCTCTAGATTCTCTCTAAGCTTTCTCTCTAGAGTTTCTCTCTAGAGCTTCTCTCTCTAGTCGTTTTGCTTCTTGGCAGCTTGAATCACACAGTGGACGTTGCTCTCATTCTTGCCCTATTAGGTTTCCTTTAATTAAGGCTACCTTCGATATCGACCTTCTTGACTTTAGTTCGTTTGTTTTCTTTCTTTCTTTTCCTGTGCATAATAGTGACTTTCCTTCTCAATACCAGCCCGATAGCCTCATACATACTCCCCAACCGAGAATGATATTTCTACTTAGAATCTTAGCTTTCCATGACCCCGGCAGTTCTCTGGCCGTGACCCCGAGTCCCTTAAACTTAGAATGAGAGACCCCCCAATCGTATGTTCTGTTGTTAAGAATTATTTTGTGAAAAATTTGTTACCTTATGTAATAACCTCCCTTGCCCCGAGGTGCAATTAGTAGATAGTAACTATACCCGAGTTGTGGACCCATTCCAAAAATTCTCCCCCTTGACCTCCGAGCCGAAGCGAGAGATTGAGGTCCATTCGATCCTGGAGGTGACTTTAATGTATTGTATATATATGTTTCTTCTCCCCATTCTCTTGCTATTTGCATGTTTTTGCCTCGTAAGGCCATCTTTGCTACTAATGTGTTTTTTAGTGTTTGAATGAGTTTTTAGTTCTTCCCTTGATTAGAAATTTTGACTCATTTCGACACTACGGGCCTAGAAAGATAGTAACTAGAGTGGAGCTACGCAAAAATGCATTGTGCGAAGCATCATTACAAATGCTCACTCTTTGTCATAAGTCACGTTTAGTAATTCATGTGTATTCTATTGCTTGGAAACTAGACTTCGAAGCTCATTTGATAGTTCATATGCCTTAATTTGACCACCAAGCTCGAGATATTCCTTCGGAAGATTGCCAGCGAATTTGCGCGCGATTACCTGAACGACAGATTGCTAATCCGGCATCGGATTCAGATCGATATTACCATTTTAATTATCTTCTTTTGGCTTTTATGCACAAGGTATATTATATTTTAGCACCATCTATCATGGATCAAGCAGTTATTTAAGAGAGATTTTCCTAATCTAAACTACTTTTAGATTATTAGATTTAGTTAGTTTAGATGACTTTTTCTCCTAAAAACACCCTAGTTTAGTTTTAATTCAACTAGCATAGTTCTCATTAGTTCTTCAATATTCGATTCTGGAGTATTCTTAATCTCAACTCCTTTTTCTTTTATATAGATCTAATTATGTTCTTTAATTTGCTTTTAATTATGTTTAATTGCATTATGATGAGTAAGTTCCCTTTCTAGGGCAATGGATCATATGCAATATGATTAAGCATGTTTAGGGTTATTCAATTCATCTTTGGCAATTATGAATTCCTTTATTGATGTTCTCATGTTATTCAATTAGTAGTGCAACTTAATTGCGTAATTAGATTAGTCACAATTTCTAGATCTGCGATAAACTGTAATACAAGATCTACATAATAGAATGTAGAACAGATAATCCTAGTCAGAGATACGGTTTAGATAGTTCTATGGTCATTCGATTCAGGATAACTTTATCCTATTCGATTTGCCTTATGTGAATTGTTTATCCAATTATTGTTGATTTTTGTTATATAACCATACCCAGACTTATTGATTATATTTAGTCATAGTTAATCATTCTTAATTATTTGTAGCTTTAAAAAATACTCTCAAACAAAAGTTCTTTACTAATCTAGATGCTTTTTATTAATTAATAATTAATTGTGCTTTTTCCCCCTTTGTTTTGAAATCCCGGGGGAACCCCCGTTTTTTTAACCCCCCCACTAGGGGGGCCAACATTATTAGTTAGTTTTAATAGTTATTTGATATACGCGACAAGCCTGTCAAATTTGGCGCCTGCCAGGGAAGTGCATAATAATTGTAATAATCGAGTCTAGATATTTTTTTTTATTTTTCTAACATATGACTAATTTTAGCTAGCTCAAATTTTCTTAATACTTTCTAGTTCCTCAATTTTAGGATGAAAGTGTTTCATTTATTGATAGGCTTTGGGATTTCGATTGGTCCACACCAATCAAATTCGCTGGACTTATAGCGAAAGACTTATCGTTCCTGATTATCATGTCACTACGAAGACACAACTGGAAATATAAATATAAGTGAATTAATCAATGTTGAACGCCTTACGATAAAAAAGTTTGAATTGATATCAATATGCTAGAAGACCTATGATGAAGAGATAAATTTATATGTTGAGCCGACTCTTAGCAAAATTACTCTACACATCAGTACTTACATATTGATATATCTAATCTCTTATTGTTCTAATTGCTACACTTATGATCATATGTATCCCTTGTCCTCACATGTGCGTATAGCTATGCTTTATAACTCTTCTCCTCATTTGATATGATAACTACATCTTGAACCATCTAATGATATAGCAGAACTTATGCTTTATGAAAATTTCAGGAAAGTCAAAATTTCAGTTGCAATTAAGTAGTTCTAGATCAAACGTGTCTTCAACAACGATAATTCTCTTCAGCTATCTTATGAGCAAAATATGTCGATGATTATGATTATAATGATGATGTTTCGCAGGTAAGTTTCTAATAATATTGGCTCTAATGAGAATGACGAAGTGAGGAAATGAGGAATCTATAATATTCATGAGGAATGTTAATCCATTAGTTAAATCATAGGAGAATCAACTAATAATTCAAAACTTTTGCCCACACATCTTTGAGAAGTGGTTGTGTTGAGAGTAAGTGTTAGTTATACTATTAAAGTAGCCTTTCCCTTATCTTTTCGTGATTTTTTCCCATATGGGATATGTTCCTCTATTGACTATGATTATGGTGAGAATGCTTATTCATCTATTAATCAATTTATCCAATGAGACTGCTGGTAGTTGAAATTCATCATCTCTCTTTATTTTTCTTTCTTTTGATTCTTCTTTGCTTTTGTTTGTAAATCTAACTTTCCTTTGAGCTGATAACGGCTTTACCCTGCCGTATGTAGTGCTTCATAAAATTTTGCAGGGAATTGACAAGCTTACTCAGGCATTAATCTTCTGATATTATTGGTCTAAGATCGATCGCTAACGACGATAAACAAGCGCTTCGAGCAACCCGTAGTTTATTGCTTTAGAAATAGTAAGTAGCTTGATAGTTGTAGAATAAAAGATTGTGGGTGAGAGTGAGGCACTAATGACATTGCTATGTGTAGTGTGCGTTGCAGCAGAGTCCAAACCGATCGGTTGGAGTTCAAACGACCCGTTCAGTGGGGCGTAAGTTAACCCTCCCGATATACGAGGAAAAATCGAATCTGTAGGTGAACCGGTCAATTGCGCCAAAACCGACCTGTTCCGGGGCTCCGCTCATTTAAACCCCCCCGATGCAGAGAGTAAAAAATGAAAAAAAAGAGTTGAATCCTGTCCGTTGAGGTCCGAACTGCGTCAGTTCAAAGGGTCTTCAAATGAACCGACCTGATGCCCGGCGAAGGTAAAAAATCTTTGAATAGTTCTACCGCGTCGTTCAAACGAACCGACGTTCAACCACCCGTAACCGACCGGTCAACATGAGATCGCCGATTCAGGGATTTTCTGAACAAAATCAAACTCGTCAAATCGGCAAGAGTATGTTTACTGATGAAACACATGCTAAGAAGACCCACACTGTAGGGACACCACCTTATTTGCCAAATTCGGTCTCAAGAAAAGGTTTTGGCAGTTTTTGTTTTTCCGTCAGAAAAAGCGACGAAATGTTTGTCCATATGTTCGTCACCTTCGCCTTTCCACCATAATGGTGTGCGCTTATTTACTTCCTTCTATTGCCACTAGGACATTGCAGAGTTCGCTTAGCAGGATACAAGCGCATTGTTTGAGTAATTATTATTGCTTTCTAGTGTAGATTCATTGCTTTTAGGATATCAAGGTTGTACCATTCACTATATGGAGTTACTTCAAACAAAAAAAAATGTATTTCTTTCTAGTCTCTAGTTGTAGAAAATTATAATGATTCCCTTTGAATACCCCTTGTGATATAGATTCTCTTGAAAAAGCATTCTCCCTGTTCCATTTGTGTGAAATTTTATGCTTATGTTGCTTGACTCGACCATTTGAACTTGTGATGCTTTTCTAATTCCTAACTCATTTGATAACAGACCTAGCTGATTATCTTGAACGAGAAGGACTTAACCGAGAAGAATTTGAGCCTAAGTTATAATCATTTCTTATTTCTTCTTGTAATGTAGTTCCTGGTTCACTGATCTCAGCTGCTGTATTCGTTAGTTGTTATTGTCATTGTCGAAGCAGATAGAGCTTTCATTTCTAGGAGTCTCTACTATTATTAGAACACTATTAATACTCCCTTGATCCCTTATTTTTAGCTGTATTCTTCTCATTTCATGTCAGTTACACAGTACAAAACCCATTACCTGGTTCTGGATACCCAGCAGCTTGGCATTAGGTGGTTGGTGTTGGATATGTATCTATGGTAGCTTGTTGGTATCCCATTGGAGAGTTAGTAGTGTATTAGTTGTGGCCTCTTGGTTTGTTGTGTCGTCATCATCCATATCTCAGTTATTGTAATGCAAGCCAAAATTGTATTTATTCATTCAAAAAAAAAGAGAAAAAGAAAAAAAATCCAAAATAAGTCTTCACACTACACCAAAAAAAGAGATAAAACAACCACTATAATAAAACCAATGAATTGAAAAATCGTTTGTTGCTAGAACTAGTTATTTATTAAAACTGTATCTTAGCTACAAAAGAAAAGAAGTCTTTTGTAATCTGTGTCTTTGATACAAATAATATATAGCGTTTTAAAACTGTTTTTGATATTCAATTGACATTTCAATCCGTGTGGACCTAAATTATGTGTATAGTAAAAGGACCAAGTATTTTATAAACACATTCTTTGATTTTCCAATTTTTTTTCCGAATACGTAATTACGTATCAAATCCTTTTACCTTCCACCCAAAATATTTGCTCACCTAACCTAGCATCCAAAACCCTCAAATTGTAAAAACCTATCCCCTTGTCTCTACTCATAAAACTTTCGCCTATTACTCTGATTGTAAACTCAAAACATCTCTTCTCCTTAACAATCATCACACTTTTTTCAATCAATGAAAAAAAATTTCTACAAGTTTTCATCTTAGCATATCAATATCTTGCGAATTAAGGTAATTTATGAAATCATCTGGTACAAAATCAATGGAGGACTTATTTATTATTTGCTTCTTTTACGGTTCTTCAATCTCTTTTTTTTATTTTTATCGTTTCGTTGTATTTTCCGATTCATTTCGATATTCGCTTGATTCCAATTTTTATTTTTCTTGTTTCAATTAATTTTTTTCGGATTGCGTTCTTCAAGCCCTCAAATCTGTTTTTTATTAAAAAAGAATTCCCATTATTGCTTTTTTTTGGTCGTTTCCTTGATTTTTTAGGTTCTTGCTTGTGTTAAATTCATGTAAATGCATCTTGATTCCAATTCTGAATTCTTATCTATGTTTCTGTATGATATCGCGGATCTAACATTCTATATATTTTTTCATTTTTTGGGATTTTTTGGGTTTCGATTTTTAAAGCTTAGTCTTGTGTTATTTTGGTTTTTTCGAGCAATTTGTTTTTTGGATTTTTCGATCCCTCCTATTTGTAAAAAGAATTTTCTTATCGTTCGTTTTCAATTTAGGCTCGGTTTTTTTCTCTAGTTTAATTTTCTGTTTTTTGGTTTGAGTTGTATATTAAAAATCAAGTGACCAAGAAGAGTAGAGCACTACAATTGATGATCGAGAGCTGTACTGATGTCATTGGTTAGTTCCCTGGATGGTTGCAGACTCGTTATGAGTAAACTACGTATTCCTCTTTTGCTTTTTTTTTTTATTTCTCATTATTTACTGCTTTGATTGTTTGTTTTGTTTTTTCTTTCCCTCATTTTTAACCATGTAGAGCAGCAACACGACTCCGTTGGTTAATTACTATTTGTGAGAGGCGTGACGACGGAAAGCAACGAATGGGCATTTTGCTCCTTTGTTAATCAGGCTTTTACTTTTATTAATAAAAAATCCAGAACCTCCAATTTAAGTTTAAAAGAAAAGTATTTTTTGTTATACTTGTTATGAAATGTAAACTTTTTATTTTTTAATTGTGTTATATAATTGAGAAGATTTGTTAATTTAAACATTTCTGATAATATTTCTACGTATTTATATTTCTATGTATGTGTTCTATATATTGTATACGTAAAAATATTTAGTATAATTTTTCGTTTTTACGCGTACGCGTCACGATTTATTTTCATGCAGCTTATTATTAGCGATGTATTCAATTAATGATTTTTTTTTTTAAAATAATAATCTAAGAAACCTTGTATGGTTTTTTGTGCCCGTACATATAAGACAAACCGGTTTTTTGAAAACTGGTTTCTTTGTCACATATAAACACCGTTTTGAAAACTTGTCTTTTTTGTACTGTACTAAGGAACCTAAAATTTAAATGCGTTTCTTAGAGTGTATCAAAGAAACCATTTTCAATTCAATGTTTTCCTTAAATCAGGCAAATAACTAGTTTTATTACTAACCTATTCTCTTTTACCTAACAAACCAAAAAAAAAACTGATTTCTTAACCTAAGAAACGTGCAATTAAGTCGTGGCCAAGTGGTCTCTAGCCTATTTCAACGTCTTATAGCTTTTTGTGCTAGTGTCTTAGTAGTCCATTAACGCCTCATTGCTCCAGTTTCTATTCACTGTTTTGCATGTGATACAGGTGTGGTTTTGTTTGATATATCGTATTAGTCTGGTTTATGGAGTTAGATTAGTTGGAGTTGCATTTGCTTCTTTTTAGGTATGTTGATTCCATTGTGTTTGCTCCCCCTAAAATGGACTTCTAGCTCCATTTTCCAAATTTTTATCTACCCTTAACCTTTAACCCCATTACGTAATATAAGACCTCACTTGAATGACTTTGTCCATTTGTGTCTTTTAGATTGAATATCTTACATATATTAAAGGTCATGTGTTGCCATTTCGAGTCGACTTTTTGTAAGGATGAGTGCTATTATTTCCCTTTACAAACATGAGTATTTGGTGAGATGGGAGAGTGCCATTTAGTATTTCAGCCACCAAAGTTTTCATGTCCATTTTATGCATGCTGGTGGACGTGGTGCGAACTGGTTCATTTTAACACCCAACAAAGAAGGAGTGCCGACTAGCGAGAAATTCTTCCTTATCTATTTTCTCTATATTTATGACTGGTTGTTTTTTGATATTCACACTCTAAGATGGCATTTGATCACTTGGGATCTTTTGTGTCGGGAATTGTCATGCATTGGACGATTTTTCCAAGACAAGATGTGGTTTATAAACTGGGTGAGGTTTTTTGATTGACAATCTAGCTATGAGCTTTTTGAAGCAATGAGTTTGCTTGGGAGAGTTTGATTTATTGTTTGATAATGGGTTTTTCTCCCCATTCTCTTGCTATTTTGATGGTTTTGGCCTCGATAAGCATCTTGCTCTAGATGTTTGTTTAGTGTTTGAATGAGTTTAGTGCTCTTTGGTCGAGTGATTTTGACTATCATTCAGACATCGAGCCTTAGAGCAAGTAGTGAGAACTAGGAGTGGAGTACCGCGAAAAAAATGATTTGGCGACAGCTCTTCTGACTATGATCACTCTTTTTGGCATAAGTCACTTATATGTCGATTAGTGGGGATTTAATTGTTGGAACTAAGACTTCGAGGCTTCGGATTTTTGATATATATGTCTAATTTGGAGAAACAGACTCGAGATATGGCCTCGAGATACCTAGCGATTTGCCGCGTTTTACCTTAACCGATCGGTTTTGCTACAGCGACGTCAGGCTCGATTTTTCCTTTTATTATCTTTTTGGCTTTTTTCACAAAGGATTATTTATTTTAGCAAGCCTCTATCTATGGAATTCAAGGTATTAAAGAAGATTTCCTATTGTATACTTTTAGATTATTAGATTTTAGTTATGTTTTAGACATTCACTTCTTTCTCTTCTAAAAACCCTAGTTTTAGTTTTGATTACTTATTCAATAGTTCTCATTCTGTTCTTCATTATTCGTATCTGTTTTTGTCTTAATCTCTAACCTCTTTCTTCTTGTTATTGTTTGATTATGTTCTCTAATTGTTTTATCTTTTTATGCCCATTATGATTGAGTAGTTTCTTTCCTAGCAATTGGGGATTATGGAATAGATTAGCATGTTTGGGTTTTGATTCAATTCAACTTTGGCATTTATTGAATTCCTTTTATTGTTTTCATGTTATTCAATTACGGTGTAGAACGCTTAATTCGTATTGATTGGTCCGGTTTCTAATCTAGCGATATTGACACTTAATACAAATCACATCAATAGAGAAACGAGATTATCCA